>JAQFZQ010001977.1:0-16145 GCA_034696005.1 Glomeris marginata
TGCTGCCCCCTGTTGTCGATTTTTAAACGCCAAAAGACCAACGTGCCCCTGAGCCAACTAACCCCGGTCTCCCCTACATGATAAACAATAAACCAAAGCACACAACAGGATTATGGAAGAGTGAAGGCCATGAGCAAACCCCTTCCCCCCCCCTCCCCTCCACAAAAAAAGTTTTTATTTTATATTTTAGGGGATTAATGAAGCTTAAAACTTACTGTATTGCATAACGAAGACCTTCCATATCCTGCTTGTGTTGACAAGTTATAGACAGGAAAATTGCATGTCCATCCGTGGGGAAAACAAAGTTTGCAATGAGCAATGACTAAACTTTTCCAGTTGGCGGACAGCTGTAATTGGGCGGAGCCAAACCAGGTTTTCCCTTCCTTTTTCTTTTCATTTTATTTTCCCCCCACTTCTGTCTGAGGTTTGGTTTGAGGAAAACTAAAGATTAGTCTCAACACCCCTCCTTTGTTTGTTAAATGTACTATGCCATGAATTGCAAATAGTTTACTTTCTTACTTTTATTTCAATTGTTTTAATTTTTATTGTTAAACAAGTGACGTGTTAGCCGAAGTACAATGTTCATTTTTTGTTCTTATCCTTGTGCATATACTGTATAAATCCAGTGTAATGTTTTTTATCTGTTTGTCTGGGGTGATTCGCTTGAGTTGGCAACACTGGCGAATCTGGAAGTTCATTGGCCCACCTAATTTTGTGACGTCATCAAAACAACTCCATTTTGAGTTCGTCAAAATATTTGTTACCTAAATAAATCACTTGCTAATTAACTAGAAATCAGTTCATGTTTTGAAAACAATAAATTTGACCCTAAATAGACTTTAATACATTATTTATGCAAATTTACTGTATTATGATTGGTTTTTAAATGTCAACTAACTTTTGAAAAACTCTGTATGTTGTTCGAGTTGGTCCATAGCTGGATATAATAGGATATATCTAATGCATTGTCCATTTTAACTACCGCTACTGCTACTTATAGTTCATGTGAACACCCACATGGTAATTCATAGCACGTAGCAACACGAATGTGCCAAGGGAAACGGATGTGGTTGCTGACTTTTGCTTAAATTAGAGTCTGTGTGTGAAAAGTTTTTTTATTTTCCAGTGAAAAGTTTGGAGAAAAAATATTTAAAAAACCCAAAAGAAGTTTTCAAACCATTTATCGAAGTAGTCAATTTTTTACTCACTGCTATAATGCTTTTAGTAAAACACTTATAAATATTGCAATTATATTTTTACCATTACACCGAATTACATTTTTTTGTGGTTGGGAATTATTCCACTAATTATATTAATTATTAGCCTTAAGGTACAAGGAACACACACACCCTCATGATAATATATTTATCTTATGGGTGTGTCCTTATTTCCACAGGCAAATATTATCCAATAATATGCAATTTAATAGCATGTTACATTTTGCTCTGAGGTGGAAAATATCACTTGTAATGACCGCTAGGTGGCGCCTTCGTTGGTTATTGTAGTTATCCTGCTTGAAAAATTAACTTAAAATTATCAAAACGGTCATAACAATGTTCAAAAATTATTGTAATCTAGTTATAATGTACACAATGGTTTTAATAAATACAATAAATTAAATAAGTCAAATATCAGTCGTTAATATTATTTTTTATTGTCTTTTCTGAAAATCATAAAGCAAAATTGACTGCCAATGTACTCTATACTGTTTCAATGAACTTTAATTATCCATTTTTTAAAGAATTAAAAAATCACATTAAATGTCTTCCGGATTCCTGTTGGGCAATCATGCTTACAGCAATATCTTACATCATAAATTCACAACATTTCTTCTTTTTTTCTCTCCCTCCTAATACAGTATCTTACATGCAATAAAAAAAGAAAAGCCAGTAAAATTTTTAAATTGATGTGGTCCTTTCTCACGAAATTTCCACACAAAGAAAGCATTTCTCCGAATTAAGTTTAAAAGATCTGTTATCATCTTTTCCTTTCCTGCCACTGACTCCATATTTTTCCCACCACTTTTATAACTCAAAGTTAATGCTTATTATGGTAAAAACATCCACTGAAAAATCACCCACACCCCTCTTACACTCCCAACGTCGACTGAACCCCTAAATGGTCAAATTATGCAAATGAGGCAATTTCCATAATAGCCCCTTGCAGCTCTGAAAACGATATAATATCCACCCCTTTTGTCTCCCTTAACAATGACCCCTAAAAATTTACATATTTTATTATTATTCATTCTCCATGTTGGAATAGTAGTAAATAAACGTTATAACAGGAAACAGGACATCATTTCATATAAATATCAATTTAAAACAAACTGTTGACAATATAGCGGAAATTATACATGTTCTTCATACAAACACAACACATTTTTAGGCCTAAAAGAGGTTTTTGTGTATGGTTATAAAGGCAGGTCACATGACCTTTATGTTGGGATAAGTAGCAGATGCACTTGATAGTTTGCGGGTTATTGTTATATTAGAATTAGTGGGCGTGGCAAGAGATCAGGTGGAAGAAGTTGTAACCGGATGTTGATATAGCTGAGGGGAGGAGGAAATACAGCATCTGATTGCGCAATATTGGCACGTTGTTTCCATGGCAACAGCGGTCACCACAATGAAGCGTTAAAATATCCGCATCACATGTATATTGTTGCACACTTTATCGAAACGGGCAACACAGTTGAACGTGCAAAACGCTCGGAAAAACGGGGACACGCATCACGTGACCACATTTGTTTCGTTGTCATGCTTGCGGTTGAAAAATCGCAGCTGTCATATTGAACGCGTTTTTATCCACGCACCGGTGTTCCGAAAAGAATGGTGCACTCGTAGGTCACCGCGCAGACACTCTGCACCTTTCTTTTTCGAACGGCGTTCGAAAAAGATTGGTGCACTCGCTGCTACTTCAGGCACCGTTCTTTTATGGACGCAAAAGAATAGTGCACTCTCTGCATTCCATCACAACATCTTTCAATAACTTTCTTTCCTAACTCAAGTTGGCATCCAGTTACGGATATGTGTTGAATTTATTCTGTCAGGGCAATGGTCGGGAATGAAGATTTTTATTGCTTTAAAATACAAATAGTGCAAACCGGATCCATCTGTAGTAAATAGTTCCAGGTTTCCCGCAATAAATGTTACATTACGGACCCCAAAAGCAACATTAGGATTTTATATTCTGCACATTCGTGTTAATTCAGAGGTTTTTTTGTTGGGAATTATGTAATCATGGGAATATAGATGTGAAATGCACAAAGATTCTGTGGATACTGTCAGTAAAAGAATGGTGCACTTGGTGGACAACTTGCACCGTTCTTTTGTGGACACGATATAATATTATATCAGCTGATGTTAACAACTTTTTCAACAACAACACTCCTACACAATTCATACTTATCGATTATGACACACTCACACCCACTTTGATAACTGACTATAATTTACCTCTACCAGAGCAGTGAGCAAAAAATAATGATTACAAAAATATAGCACCATTTTATTCAAAGTGATCAATACATTAATTTACAGGCAATTTAAAAATTTCCTTTTGGCAAACCTGCAAATAATGATATCATTTCATACAGTGCAAGTGGTACATTCACCGATAACTACATATTTGCAACTGTTTGTTTACCGGGGCAAAAGCAGAATACCATTCAATAAATATTTCCGCAACTGATAAGAAAATTGGCTTGCGCTCAGAAAAGAATGGTGCGAGTAACATTGGAACAACATGGAACATGGCACTGTTCTTTTATAGACACTACTTTAAAGATTTTACTGTGGAAACAAAGACAAACCATGAAAGTTTGCTATTTCCAATGGTATTTTGAACATATGCATATAAGCCCCAAATGTACCACTCATCTCTATTGGAAGTAGTAACACTAAAAACAAAATTTGTAATAATTTATTTTATTTGTTATCGTTTTCTGTTCACAAATGAACGGTGCGCTGAAACATTAATCCTTTTATGCTAGTGCACCAATCTTTTATGAACGCGTTCGTAAAAGAATGGTGCACCGCATCATGCAATTCCCATAATACTTTGCACCGATCATTTCTGAACACTTCTTGTTCGTTACGTTCCCAATTTTTTCTCTGTACTACAACACCGATACAAATATACTAGTATAAATACGAATATAATTGATTGATGGGCAATTACGTGCGTGAAAATAATAGTTCACATATTTTTACGATATTGGAAAATGAATGAATGAATAACAACGCACTCACCTCGGAAATTGAGCTTGGTGACGTCAGAAGCTAGAAATGACGATTAAAATTGCGTCGTTTCGTGGGGAATCATCACTGTTTTAAACCTTGTTATATGTCATCCAGAATCCGAATCATGATCAGATCATTCGTTGCATTCATTATTTATGTGGCTCACTCGAGAACCACCGATCATTTTCATTTCGTATCGCTTTTTCGGAGAAACGCCGACGGCATTGTAGGAGTTGCCGTACTGCAGCGCCACCTGGCGGATTGGCGCCGATTGGTTGCGCTGTTCACGGGCGGGGACAACCCGGTTAATTCATCATGCGGTATCCCTGCATCGTTTTCGAGTGATTTTCTGTTTTATGGTCCACTTATTTATGAGAAAACACTATAAAAGTTGCGAGTCGAATGCATTTTAAGCCTATTTACATCCACCAAAGCGTATTTTTAATGCCTCAATTGCCAAAATAATTCAGCGAAAATGGGAAAGAAAAGCTGGGAAATAAATGGGCAAAAGGATTGCGACACTTTCCTGGAAAAGGTACAGTAATATAAATATCACATTTTGTAATAAGACTGCAACTCTGAAATATACATTTATTGATTTATTTTTGAAATGGTACCCAATGAAAAACCCCAAATCACGTGTCAAGAAAAACCCTTTCAACATTGACACAGTCATTAGAAACTCCCAATTGGGTCATTATTTACCCGGATGGAATCGATATTTTGAATTTTTTTCTTCTCCATTGACATTGAATAATAGCACGTTAATTTCGCAACAAGATTTCATCCTTTATTTCAAATAGCCAGATAAAATATGGGAGGGAAAATAGGTCTTCAGGTCCTTTGAAAGAAATCGGTGATGAAATTTTCAAATGCCTGCAATAAAAACAAAATCCATTAATAATTCGAAATTTTCAGTTGAAACGGCAAAAAAATGAAATTAAAACGTAGCCGAATAATTACTAATAACGTGTTTTATACACTAAATACGCCCCACTACTAATTATTCATCAATGCTGTCTCCCGAACCAATCAGATTCGTCTTCACAATAATCTCGTTGAAGCTGTTTCGCAACTGAAATCTAAATATAAACTCGTTTTATCCATTTTATACACAGTTTGTTTGTTCGAATTTATTCCTTTCATTAGTAATCTTCTCGATGCCCCACTCGATACACGAATTTATCCACATTTTCCTGTTATTTTTGGATGTATACCGGTAAAACACCGAAAAGCTGCGTTTTGAAATTTTGAATTTGGCGGTTTGTGCGCGGCGAGGCGCGATTGGATAAGGAGATAGTGACGTCATGCCGAAACCCGCTAATCAAATGGCTAGACGCTTTTGTTTCCCCATCGCATCAAATCAATTTCACGATTCACCTCAATTTCAGCTAGAGATTCCGGACTTATGCTCGTCCTCGGCTCCAAATGTTCGAGTTGCTCAATATTTCCGTTTGTCTTGCTTTTCAGGACTGCTACGTCGCATTCGGAATCTGAAACGTGTTGACCAATGGCGATGTCGGTGAGTAAATTCGTTTCGAGCGCGGTTTTTTGAAACTGTTTGTCCGTCTCGTCGTTCAAAACATCCGCCGATTTCACTCTTCTGAACGGTTTAATACCGATGAATCTCATACTGGAAAACGGTTTCCAACGTCCTCTACGTTTATTACCGCCCGTAATCGCGGTATCATCTTGACTTTGTCTTATATTGCGTGTGAAATTGAAATTGGAATCCATGGCGGCCATATTGGCCATATTTTTCATTTTTGCAGCCTCGTTCTCGGACATCGGAGTGTCTGATGCTCTTCTAAACACGTAAGAACCGATGGAAGGCTCGTCTGGAAAGTCCATAGCTTCGCAGTGAGAAATTACGATGCTTGGCGAAGACGACGGACCGGACGGCTGCGACGTGCCGAGGCCCATGGCCACTTGTTCCAGGGCAGTCCAAGCTTGCAAGGTATCTGCTTTTCTATTCTCAATATCTTTGAGCTTCTGTTGACCGAATTTCTCCATCTCTTTAAGGTCCTCGTCCGCAGCCTGCAGTTCGTTCTTGAGTTCGCGAAGCCGTTCCTCGGCACCGTCATCGCACAAAGCGCTCGGAGTACGTTGCTGACGTTTCTTGTCCAACAGTTGCTGCTCCAGTTCCAATTGCCTCTCCAAGGATTCCACCTGAGATATTGGAAAGGTAAGTGAGCTGATTTACTTATTGGGTTTACCGTGCGGTGTGACGTTACGCGTATTACTTTGAGTTGAGTTGAGATCTTGCGATGCCGAAGAAATGTTTCTTGCATGCAGAGTTGCTGTTGAGTTGCCACGTGGGCTCTGTCAAATTTGTTAACCAAGTCTGCCATCTTTGGAGACCAATTCTGTAATAATTAGCAATATTTTATATATGGGGGAAAAATGATTGGAAAATCATTATTGATAAAGTATGCTATACTGTGCCAAGGTTTTGGTACTAAAGTTGCTACTGAGCAGTTTAATTTCATGTTTGATATTATTCTGCTGCACTATTGTTCTAGAACACATTTCACACAGATTGATTATTCACAAGTTTACACAGATTTTGAAGTACTTGGCATAAACATTAGATGACCATTACTCATGAAAATGTGGGGTATGAAGGAGTGTGTGCAATATTTTGTTCATCATAATTATATATAGACCCAAAAAGATAGTTATGAATTATTTATATGTTCATATAAAGTAAAAACTTTGTTTGGAATCAAGGAAATCTTTGCTTAGGTTTTAGCTTAGAATGAAGGTGGATTAAATTTAGCTTGGTATTTGTATAAAATACCGGAAATATCCATAAAATGAACTGAATATAAAATCGGTGACCATGGACATTATTAGATTATTATTAGCATTCTTAAACCTTGAACGTTGCCATGAAAATGAAATTCCATGATTATTGCAGAAATTAATAATTATACAGTGTGATTATATAAAAGAGAAATTATAATAAGGGGATTTTTTTATTGCAGGAATTAATTTTACAATGTAATTAAATGCGAGAGAAATTATAATAAGGGGAATTTTTTTACCACTGAATATGATTTTCGACGTCTTTCTTCTGCAGTCCAATTTGTGGATTTCTGATCCGATTGTGATGTGCTTTTGACATAAGAACACTCTTCCACTGATGAATATACTGCATAGAAAACGTTTCTTTTTACGAGCTTAAACAATCACGTGACAGTAATCCTTGAAATCCTTTTGTTGCTAAGATCAATATACCATTCATTGTGTGGTTCATTTAAAACTAAAAGTTTTCTTATATGACTTATATGCTTCATTGTTACTCAATTAAATAGTCTGATTGTTGATATTCATCATCCTGAAAGTTTATACATTTCTCAGGGAATTTCAGAAAATGAAATTCAATCAGGGAGATAAATTATTAAAACGAATTCAAATATGAACCATGTGTTATTTTAATTTTAATTGTTTATATGAATGAAGTTATTAAATATGTGGATACATAGGAAATGACATTAAACAATTGTTATAGGTAAACTATAATTTTAAAATATATTAAAAGTTGAAAGCAAATGAGTGATTAACCATTTATACAAAAATAAAACTACAGCCAATTTAAATATTATTTGCTGTTTGGTTTTAATTTGAAATTTTTAATTGTTTAAAGTAATATGATAATTTGGATTAAAAAAATAAAATTTCAAATATTTTTTACTACTTTGAGTCTTAAAATAAAGGGAGCAGTTAAAGGTGCTGATAAATATTATTGAAATATAAATGTGATTGATTTTAGCAAATTTCAGTTAAATTTCTACCTCCATCTTCGGTTCTGCTTCCGCAATGCGACTTGCCCAGCTTTTTGTGCATGTTATACGCGTCATTATGGGAAGACTTATCCTTTGCCCTTCGAAGTGAGGATTTACGGAAATTCATCTAGATTTTAAAATTAGGAAATGTTTATGTGGGAATTTTTATATGCAAGGGAGAATGCATTACTTACGTTTTTATGTTGCATGTGGCATTTTACGTGAGATGTTGGGAAGAGGTGTGATTCGGGCAAATGGAGTCGAATGTCTAAATGCTAGAAGGTTGTGCTTTTTATCAATGCCTCACTATGTTTGTACTGTTTAGTGAGAGGAAAATGTAAACCGAAAAAGCTATTATGGTTCACAGGAACTTCGCAGCTTCAGTTAGTGGGCGTTCCTTTGCCAAATTCTTGCAAGAAACTTATGCTCATATGCCATTCTTCTGTTTTATATCAATGCTAAAATCCACTTTTTCTATTCATTTTGAATCAATTCCAACACTCAAAATGTATTTACAGTAAGTATATAGTGGGATCTGTAAAATGTAACTTTCTGTAAACTTGCTAATGCAAATCTAAATTTATATAATGTTTCATATACTTTTCAAAACGAAAGCATTCCATATTGTTTATGTAAAATATTTTTAAATATTGTGAAGTAATAAAAATAGTATTGAATATTTATGGTTAATTATCCTTGAAAAGTTAATGTATTTATTTTCTATTTCTAGTCTCACTGAAATTTACAAAGTAACTTTTCCAAATTAATTAGTAATACGTATATAATTATATTTTTATTGACATGTTTAAGTAGGGCAATAAATAAGCAGTGCAACAAATGCTAAAGTGTAATATTATCTTTGTGTATTTTACTTTTTAAAATAGATGTAATTAGATTTCAGTGTGATTTAACATTTTAACAGTTGCTGTTTATGGAATTGTTAACCAGTAGTGCTTCCAAACATTTATCTAGATGAGAATAAATTTTTATATTTGATATTGAAAATAATAGTGCAATTGTGTTCACTTGGGTTTACTCTTGTTTTTGAACTTTTCTTGGCTTTGTTTATAAACAGAGATTTGAGTTTGTTTCAACCCTTGACGCAATGAATCGGAAATTTTTCATCACCTCCCACATGAATCAAGGTGAAGTTTGTGCACATGGCCTTCTGGGTAAAAAATAAAAATCCTCATGGCAACAGTGACGTCACTCACATCTTTAGTATCACTTGTCTTAGTTCAATTTAGCTTTGCTGACGAAAACTGTAATCTTTTCTTTTCAAAGTAATTTAAAAAGTGACCAAAATCCTGATTGCAATACAAATATTCCATTATTAGTATTAATTTGTAATAAAAATTAAGTAATAATATATAAGAAAAAATTATTTTGCTGTGCCATGTTCATAAAAAGTTCACTCTATCGCAGCGAAGTGGCGTTGTTTTTGTCCCGCTAAACATCATGAGAGTAATTGTATAATGTGCTAAGGACGGTTTTATTGGTCACATTTTTCTTAGTCGTACAAACAAAAAGTTTGTCATTTTTTCAATTCGATTGTACACAAATATTTAAAACGTGTTTATATTATACGTATATATAAATACAATGTTTATGCAATAATGGAAAGTGATGAGTTTGTTTTTGGGAAATCCCCAAATGCGACATTAAAAAAATATGATTATGTGATTTAAAGTCGATTTAGCTGAGCATTGAATGTTAATAATGATGTACTCAAAAAATAGTTCGTGTCCAAAATTAATTTAAAATTTTTTAATGTTTTGTAACTTTGTTCATGTGTTAGTATTTTTAAACAAGGAAAAAGACATGTAGCCATAATTGAATATTTTTCATTAAATATTTCAACATGTCTTTGTTGTAGTGTATAAAATTATGAATTTCATGAATTCAAAGTTCTTTTTTAATATTATTAAGTACTACATAATATGATTTTGTTTTAACCTCTTTGTGCATAAACAATGAATGAATTGTAAACAAATTTTGGACACGTTCTTCAGCATTTCAACAATGTGGAGTTTGATTAGATATTTAGTGATTTGTTTGAGTTTAATGAAAGGCACATATGTGGACTAGGACTGTTTTTCTGCTCTATTTACAACGCACTTTTCTTCGATTTTAAGTTATTCTGAAAAGTTGCAGTTTTGGTTGAATTCTTGCTATATGCATGTGTTTTTGTTGAGTGAGAACACGCAATTTGAGTAATTAATAATAGGACAGGGCTGACATCAAAAGAGACCAAGTGCTACTGCATGTTCACGTGATTTCTGACGCAGAGCTGCTAAAGATGCACTGCAGGACATGTTGAAGTCTTTGCACATTACTGGCATGTTGGCTGTAAGCAAAATAAGAAAACATTAACTTCACTTTATACATAATTCCCTTATAACAATGCACAATTTTGCAGAAAACTGAACCATGTTTGTACACAAAATTACATGAAAGTTGGTAATATTGCAGAGAATATGACTAAACCATGTAGTACTACCTTTTTGCAGAAATATTAATGCATTTTGAGCAATTAAAATTTAATGCACAATTCTATAGAACATTTTCTCTTGTCATTTTATTATACATATCTGTTGATGCATATAATTTCTGCATTATTACGCGTACTCAAATGTATTTTAGTAATAAGTATTTGTATGCCTATTAATAGTATTATCATATTGATTTATGCCTATATGTAGTAGGTACATATACATAGTTTCATAAAGGGAACAATAATTAAGGGGCGTTCCTCACCCTACAATGATTCAGTTTCCTGCATGTGCATACATAATTTATTTCCGTGGAAAAGTCGATTAGCACGAATAGAGCAAAAATGAAAGCAAGGCAAAATATTATATGCAGCATTTTTTTTACTATCATTCTCAATGGTAGGTACTAGTAAAAACACTCATAATTATTTTATTTCAAATTGTAATCGATTTCTGCTTGCCCCAGTGTTATAAAGGGATACAATAACTACTTAAAAACCGATTATCAGGGTACGTTACAAAACCGTGTCAGTTCACCTTTAATGTTTAATTAATTATTAAAAATGCAGTATAGGTGTATGTAGTTCCAGTTTACATTCGTTTAAACTGTTTTATTAACTAAAAACTTCCGCATGTAAATGGATTATTGTTTTTATAAGTGGAATTTGAAATGTACCAACCTTCACCTGTGGTGGTAAACTGCCCATTGTAGTGGAAACCCGTCTTCATGTCCATTGGTGTGGTGTGTGTAGTGGCATTGAAAGGGTTCGTCGTAAATGCGTCTCCGTTGCTGATCCCCCTGCAAGGCGGCAGATCTGAGTAAATTAGACCCGAAAAAATGTACCAAAGTTTTCCACCATCTACAGGGTGTCCGCTATTAAACTTACCCAAAGGTTTCTGCCGGAAATGACCCATGGTTCCAGGCCCCAACCGTCGGTGCCCCTACGGAATTGTTGTCGGAGGGACGACCGTGAGGATGCAGCGGAGCGTTCCACGTGGAACCGTCCGATGCGGATATGGCTGGGATGTGATGGTGGAAGTCGTGGGCAGGTACTCCAGATGCAGATGGGCCAGGGTTACCTCCTAGAATGTTCAGCATTTGGGATGGCATGGATGCGGAAGCGTTGAGACAGGATTCGCTGATGGTCGGGAACGCGGAGTGGCTCGCGTGGTTCGTGTTCGGAAGACTTTGGTGAGCTCTGTTCCAACCAGTGTTCTCTGCTGCTAGATTGAATAGGTGTTCAGATAGAAGTTACGGGAAATAATACAGCATTTGATGCTTACAGTGATGCTGCAAGGTAGATTGGGTAGTGCTGTCAGCCATTGCGTAAGGGTTTCCTGTAGTTGGGTACCCCATTGCGAGGCCAGGAAGTGTGTTGAAAGCATTCATTTGCTGGCTTCCCATCTGCTTCCTCCATCTTGCTCTCCGATTACTGAACCATACCTGTTGACATGTTTGTAATATTAGATTTATATTTACGAGGACTATTTAATTGGAAGGCAATTAAAAGCCGATTTTAATTATAAAACCCAAAGCTGTTGCCAAGTCGAATGTTATAAACAAAACGTTTAAAATACATTTTAAACTATTTATGCTAAATGCATTGGCTGGACCGTGAGAGCTAGGACCTAATATTTATTCCTATAGGGCCAAGAAAAGCTTTGACATACAATTTAAGGTATACAGGGTGTTTCGGAAATAGGTGGACAAACTTACAGGGAATATTCCCTGCATAAAAACAAAACATAAAGTTCATATAAACACAGGTCCCCAAACGCTTAAAGGTGTTTAAATAGCACCTGACATCCATAATTCATGCTCCCCAATTAGAAAAAGTAACTGTTAAAGTGGTCAAAATCGCATTGTGAAACACATACGATGCATTGCATCCCATGGAGGGCATTTTGAGCACCTGCTGTGAATCCAAATGTAGCATTTACAATAAATAATGAATTTTCAGATGTGGGGAGCATGAAATATGGATGTGACGTTTCAGGTGCTACTTAAACACCTAAGCGTTTGGGGACCTGTGTTTATATGAACTTTATGTCTTGTTTTTATGCAGGGAATATACTAGTATTAATTCCGTGTAAGTTTGTCCACCTATTTCCGAAAAACCCTGTATACAAGGTAAACTTTATTAGGATAGTTTAAAATGTATTTTGCAGAATCATGTATACTACAAATGTGCATGTATAGTATTATTTTTGTAATGTAATTCTTCACTGAAATGAATCTGTTGAACAGTAGCATGTTCAAAGCGAAGGCAGCTAAAAAAGGGAACAGTTTTGCTACGACGCTCCAACGAGTAGGTTTTACATAGTTTTTCCACAATCCAACATTGCTGAACTTAACTTTTTTGTTGTTGTCTATAAAAATTCTGCAATCTTTTTTCTATATCCTTCTGCTGCCATACTTTGGCAGATATTTCCATGAAGCAATGACAGACCTGTATTCATACTGCATGCTGCAAATGCTTTGCATGTTTCTGCTGCCAGCTTCCAAGTATAAATGCATCATTATGCATTATAAATGGCATACAGTAAAGCAGATCTATCATTGCCTCATGAATCTTCCCCCCCCCCCCCCTACCCCCGCGCACCCTTTTTACATGAAGGATGGTATTAAGTAGAATAGTTTTGAAGATAACGTATACATACTGCATAATGAATGCTGAATTATGCAAAACTGTATTAAGTCGTGCTCAGGTTTCCCATAGGAGTGTTACGCTAGGCTTACTTTTACCTGAACTCGTGCTTCGGTGAGTTTGGTCCGCTGGGCCAGTTCCTCCCTGGTGTAAACGTCAGGGTACTGGGTCCTCTCGAAGGCCCTTTCCAGCTCTTCAAGTTGTTCCGCTGTGAAGGTTGTCCTACTCCTTCGTTGTTTCCTCTTGAGGGTCAAGCCGGGTTCGGACTCCGTATCGGAGTCTTCGTTGCTGCTTCTACCTGTGTGCAAATTTCCCAAAGTTGAATAACATTTCGATATTGAGTATATAGGAAAGGTGTGTGTGTCTAGGTCTAGAAAGAAGCCCACCTCCGACCCTGTGGGAATCAATCATGCAGCGAAGAGCATTACTGCTATCCTATGCAACAAGGACCACCTGCTCTTGCTACTTTTTATGCCCACCCATTGTCACATTCCAAGCTTGTCTAACTTGTCTATGGGCTGATCGGAAGCTTATCCAATAGTGTAATTATCGGGACGAATTGCACTACAAGTGGCTGGTAATAGAGGGTGACATAATGCCAAACTTGTCATGATTCATTCCGTGGGCCAGTCATCAAATTAGGCAATTGATTTGTTGGCACCGTGTTGCTGCTTTCTCTCTCCACAAGACTCCACCTTATGCCTATGCAGTGAATTTGTGTGTAGTATACACGTTTGTTGCTGAATCATGGTGTTCATAGGAACCGAAATGCTGGTCCCACCTGTTGTTTCACGCCTTGGGAACCACTGAATAACTGACCACACGCAGCCCTAACCCAAAAGCTCCATGCACTATCAATTAACTATAATTTACTCAACATGAAAACACAAGAGAGAAAAAAAAGAGGAAAGATTCACTATGAAACAACAATTCTGTTGTTTTCGTTTACAAGCAACATTAGAAACGCATTTTGTTGGTGTATAGCAGCATGATAATTAACGTATTGTTGAGTGCTTTTACTTCTGCTGATTATGAAAATAGGCAATTTTGATAAAGAAGTTGATTAAGAAAACGGCTTGCATTGAAAGTGCTTTTTAACCTATAATTACTTATAAAAATTAATTTTGAAAAAAAACTCATTTGCATTGTATGAATTAATTGTTTACAATGAAGATCACCTTGAAGGTGTTGTATTTAAATATGTTATTGATGCTAGTATATACTTTTCCGTAGTTAGTAAATGATTTGACTAGATTTTGTGGCATTTTATTTTATTCAGACTAGATTTTGTGGCATTTTATTTTATTCAGACTAGATTTTGTTTCGCTTTATTTTAATCTAAATTTAGTTTAGTTTTATTTTATTTTATTTCTTTATTTCTTCCTATAAAGTTACAAGGAATTATGCTAAGGGAAACGTGAAGAAAGAAAAACGCATTTGAATTGGGTAGTAAATAATACTATAGTATACCCTAACTGGCATAAATTTTGTTAGTTTCCAAAATTGGCCACAAGGAGGGCGCTGAAATCTTATAAAATACACTTTCTCATTGTATTTAATTGCATACATTTTTGTATAAACTATACTAATACACATGTAGGTATTTTACGAGGTATTTTATATACATTTTGCATCGCAGTTGAGGACATTATATCAGTAATATTAATATCACCTAGTTACCATTCAATTTTGCACCACCAGAGGTCGCTTTTTTGGACTACACATGTTGTATTTAGGTGTGGGGATTGTGGATTATAACTGGGCATATATTAGTCTGATGTCTGATCAAGTAGTAAAAGGTTCTAAACATAGCTGAATATTTAACTATACTGTTGTTCCACATTCGATGTGACAGTGACGTCACAATGCAGTTTCACTGTTAATATACAGGGAGAGTTGTGATATTTTTTCCGAATTGCTTTTGAGTGTTGATCGGCTGAAGATGAAAGGTGGTCCAGACGTGACTGTGACAATAGGGTCAGCTGAGGGTCAGCCCACCTTCCCTGTAACAGCATAACAGCAACTGGGCTATTGAATTAACGAGTCGACCAACCCCACTGCCATCAATCATTTTTAACACGAAAAACTTTTTTTTTTCTCCAATTGGCTAACGCAATATTTTAACAAATGTAAAAATCAATGTAAATATATTGGGAAATATTGGAGAAACGTGTTAATTGCTCGTCACACTTGCTTAAAATGTTGTTTTCCTGCATAAACTTTTCACATCTATCCTTGTCTCTCTATATGATGTATATGTGATGCAGAAACTTTGCAAAGATGTACGTGGAATTGGCCTTTGTCTATTGCTAAGCATGTGAGTGCAATTGTGGATGCAACCTAAAGGGATTTAGTGGTTTTCGATTGGTTAAAGTAGGTGTAATAAAGCTGTTTCAGCTTATGAAGGGTGGTGTTTGGTTGAGGTTTTGTGTGTCAAATAGTGGAAGAATGCGTGAACGATTTTCGATTTGGTTTAGTCGTTTGGCAAAAGTGCATCAGGTACGCCCTCTAGTGACATGTAATGGCGATTTCGCGCCGATTTCATACCTGTCACGTGAGTGGTGGGCTGGTGGGTCCAAAAGGGGTGGAGCAAAAGCAAGAAAAGAGATCTATTATCGAGACTTTCTATCGGTCGAACAATTAGTTCCAACGCGCAAACCATCCAATTTTTTTGTGTTGTTACACCTTTTTTGTTACACCTCTTTTTCTAGTCTGGCATCAACATTGCAAACCATATACAATAGACCTACCAGTAGCAAGCTATGGTATTCAGTCCCTTATTCCATTCTTTCCTAATTGATTTTAAAGGTTGCTATATGTATGTACACAGTAGCACAGATGTGTATTCAAAACACCTTTAAGGGGATTGGTTCATTTAAAATCGGCTTTTTTGGTTCAAATTGACCATTTTCAGTAAGCACCTCCCATTGCCAAGATGGAGGCTGAAGTGGGGAAGATTATGCAATCCGATTG
>JAQFZQ010001978.1:0-16132 GCA_034696005.1 Glomeris marginata
AAAAAGAGTTTGTCCTGGGACAACAAAGGTGTTCCTGAACTCCTACTTAACTCCTTTACTTCTTAGAGTGTACTATAGCCTATCTGAAATTAATGGTTTTTTGAACAAAGTTTTGCTGACCGAATTTGATTTGAACAAAATGGCTGCTTTCCATTTTGCATGCATGTAACAAGAGAACAAGAGCTTGTTCAGCATTTTACGACTCTTAATATTATTATGGAAACCAGGAAACATAATGGAACTCCAATAAAACTTATTTTGTCTATAGCTATAGAAATTATTTTTTTTTTTAAATCCTGGAAAATTGTATCATTTCAATTATACAAAAGAAATTTTGAATTTTCTTCTTTTATATACCCTACTTCATTTGATTCCTGGTTATTTTTGTAAAGAACAACATGTATTTGTACATGTGTTTCATATAAATTATCTGTTAATTTTAATGGTTTTTGAAACCTTGTATTGCAGGGACAGAAATATGCCTTTTTTGTGAGACTGTTAGCCTACAAAGGCATTGCATAGGCCTAAAAACGTGTACGTGGGAGTGGAGACAAAGTAGGGAGGGGGTCAGTTGTCCTGTAATTTATTACCAAATTATAAACATTTTCCAAACCTCGAATCCATTTTCTAAATCGTATTCTCACAAGGATTGTTATTTTCAGTTGAATTTTTGTTAAATAAAGAGAAACAAAAGTTTAAACCTTTTGGGAAAATAAGTGTGTGCAAAATCATGTTTTAAAAGGAGTAAATTAGCATAACCAGGGAAGAATTTAGTTATTCAGTTTTTCTTTTGATGGATTAAAACAAAAATAACTTACCTTTTATGAAGAAAGTTGGAGAGATTTTGTTGGATGGAAATAATAATGGCGGATCTGTGGATCTGTTCACACTGTACGAAATGTGTAACAACTTGGATAAATACTTGGAAAACGTTCCAAAAGTGATCCAATTTGATACAGTTGACGATCGATGTTGGCAAGAAGCAAAATCTCACAGTTGAAATGTGCATAAATGCTTGGTGCGAATTGTTGTTGCCGAAACAGGCAAATTAAGTCCGTATTTACGAGCGGGCCGGGAACGTGGATAACGGCACGAATGTATACATTGCCCCGTAGACTTACCGCGGTGCAAGCGTGCCTATGCTGGTTCCGGGGCCGGGTGTTCTCATTGGTCGGTAGAAATGTGCGATGTTCACCAACCGCCATTCACCAATTTCGTTGTGTGTGCACATGTCTGTGACCTCCTTGAAGATTTCTCTCCCAAAATAAATCGACTTAACTTTTTAATGGATTTGCATGGATTTAACGACATTTGCAAATATTGTTCAGACATATGCAAATTATTCACATTTGCCATGTTAATTTCTGTAACGACTTATTGTACATATTGCATGTTTTTAACAAAAAATGTGTTGACCAATTCCAATATGGAGTCCGTGGAGGCAAATTTATGCAGCCTCTTATGCAACTTTCAGGTTTAAACATTATAAAGGTATGGCAGTGTACTATAAAATGTGGTACACATGTGGTCAGATTAAATTGGGTTTATACCCCTATGTGGTCAGCATGTAAGGGTGGTCAAGTTCGCAGGTTTCACTATATATTGTTGTGAAAGTAATGCAGGGAAACTTATCCACTCTTTGTATTCCATTTGAAAAGTTTGATAGTTTTTTATTGTGCATTCTTTAGACACATATACATATATACATATAATTAATGCCCCTATAGCTGTCAATATATTTGCCACATGCTCGGATGTTCAATGAACATAACTTTGGCCATCAAGTTACATATTCACAAATTTCCTGGCATGTGTTTCATGGGTTTTTCTGTGTGGTGGTGTTATGGTGTGAGCAATGAGCTGGTCAGATGCAATTATTAATCATGTAAGAGTAGACTATATAGTATACACGTGCTGCAGAAAAAAAAATTCTTTAATTTCACAATTTATACAGTTTTTAATTGAAAATCGCAATAGGGCTTCTGCACTGACGCCACATTGACTTCGAACATGGCCGAAAGGGGCGGAGTCATGCGCGATAACGTGACGCTTGCTGAATTATAAACTCGTATAAACTACATTTGTACATTACAGTGTAGTCTACTAATTTATAACCCACACTGGAAAAAAAATCATGCAAATTTTGTCGGCCATTTTCCACTGCACAGAGGACAACACCAACACATTGATCACATTGATATGCATGAGCTAAAAATGAACAGAAGTCCTCTTTTAGATGGGGTTAGTCACAGTCATGCGTCCAATTTTTGGATGCTGTACTTGCAGCGCCCTCTTTTGGACACTGGGAGATAGATTTTCATTTGAAGCTTTCAAAACGAGCGGCATTTCCAAATGACAGACACGCCCTCGCCTGAACCACCACTCCTGGCCAATCCTATAGCCACGCCTAGAGCATTGCACACGCCCTCAATCTTCAAGATGGCGTCCAAATCAGAGTTGGCCATATTTTATAGAACTAGGGCAATACAGCAACTGCTCCTCCCCTTGCTCCTCCCAGCGCGCGCAGCGCCACCGACGGAAATTCCAGGGCTCGACATCCCAAGATGCCCCGCGGCCGTTTCGCTAAAACATTCTTGGCATTTTTCGACCGTGCTACATTCTTCGCGTTGGCGAGCGAATCGACGTCTCTTCGAATCGATCGACATTTCTCCGTCTCCTAGCCGACTTTGCAGCATCGAAGCTTGTCGTTGAACTTATCGAGAGAAGGAGACGGGATTTCGTAAGTTTATTTTGCGGAATTTGTCGCCGATTGCGCTCCAATCGCGAACTCAAAACTTGCTCATCCAAAAATCTAGAGAAAAAACAACACCTTGTTGGGTTGCCCCACCATTTTCCCGTTTCCCTCCTTCACCCATCCCATCATTCTTTTCACAGTGCCAAATCTCCTTGTACTTGTGAAATAGCCAGAATAGTACCGAGTATAAAATAAAACGCTTCCTTTATAAACTTTCTTTGTGATACATTCCTAATGATATACTTGTTTACATTTCTGTTATTACAGATTTCTGCCATTGAGCGCTTATTCAGCATTTTTCTTCTTAACCGAAGCAAGGTACAGTATATAAAAACATATATAATTAAGTACAAACAAGAGTGGTACAAATATAAGATTGAACTCGTTTGCTGTAATCAAACGATGCTACATGGACATATTTAATTTTTTAGGTATTATTATATATATTATGACGAATCACACGGAACACATTCAGACAGGAGTCAAACAATTAAAAAGTAAAGAAATTTGGCAAAGAAATTACCAAAACCTGGAAAACTGAAATTGATATCGGTATATTAATACAATTTGAATGTGTTTTAAATTAATGTAATTTAGAAGAATGGCTGTAGTAATAAAACTACTAGTGTAACCTGCATAGAATATGCTATTTTTATTTTGCCTAAACACTGGAAAACCTGGAGAACTCGGGTTTATTGATTTCAGTGTTTCTCTTCTAATTTGCTTGTGACTTTTGAAATTCGATGGTTCTTGGTGTCCTGGAAAAATGTTACAAATATCCTTAAAAATACTAGAAATGTACTGTAATTTTGAAATTGGAAGTTTAGTGTGTCTGACAACCTGTACTGTTCAAATTGTAATTTGTATATATATGGTAGAACTACCTGTGTAGATTTTTGATGTTCACATATGATACATGAACGATAGTCTTGTTTGATTACAGATGGCGAACTATTTGCAATAGGCCGCTTTCAAAGACTCGAGATTTGAGAGAATATGCAATCGCAGCCGTGTCTCTCTCCACGTGTGAGTAAAGACCTTGGGGCCGAATTATCCCGGCATACGGGTAAGTAACAAGATGACCGACATCATCAGACACATCCGTACAATCCCCAACCCTTCATCCGTCAGGCTTTCGGCGAAGTTTCTCCGGCAGCGAAGCCGAAGAGTCCACGTCCACTGAAAACCTGACCCATGAGGAGAAGTACGTGTTGCGCAACTCCACACGTCAGGACCCGCAGGGCGAAGAGACCCTGTTGTCCGACCAGGACAAGAGTCCCGATCAGTCGTTCAACACGTTAATAGTGCACCAGGACCCCGAACCGATGATGGGCTCCAACAAGCCCCAACAGCGCGCGGATTCATCATCTTCGATGTACTACGTCGACGCTGAACCCCCATCGGGAACCTCCAGCGAAAACGGTTACTACCAGCACCAGTACCACCATCATCCTTACGCGGCATCGTACCGGTACGAGCACCCTGCCCAGGAGATCACCGAGATCCCCAAACACTACCTGGACCAAAGCGAGGTGTTGAAGCACCTCGCCAAGGAAGTTCAAGGGCCCTACATCGTACCCAAATCCCCGGGAATGTTGGCCTCACCCCCGGGAGAGCAACACCATCACCTCTACCACTACCATCACCACCACCACCATCATCTCCAACAGCAGCAACAGAGGCAGATGTTGTTGCAGCAGCAGATGCCCCAAGAGCAGACTCATCCTCCTCCCGATTACCCAAAGTGGCACGCTGTTGATGGTAGCAGGATGAGCCTGGAGGCCAATGTGGAGGATGACAGGAAGGTGAATACGGAAGAGAAGACGGAGAAGCTGAGTATCTCCAGGTCCCAGCCGGATCTAAGGCACCTGGGGATCGGAAGGTGCTGGGATGAGTGCGGCATCTACACGAGCCAGAGGTTGGTAGAGCGATGGCCGGATGCGTCAAAGTACGGTGTAGTAAGATGGCGATTGAAATTTGCAGGCCAAAGACTAGAGGAAGAGCCTCCAGTAGTGAATCGGGGAACGAGAGAGGTGCCAACAGGACGTTGCACATGTTGGAGTTGTTGGCGGAAGAGAATCAAGCGTTGAAGGCGGAGTTGGCCATGTACCACCGCAAGGTGTCCAGACTGAGAAAGGTATGTATGGGTATGAAGTAGTGCTGTGAGGACTTGGAGGTAATGGTCCCTGTTCATCTAGTTCGAGCTGGAGATACAGAAGGTGCACCAGTCGCACGAGGAACTTGTGCAGTCTTCCGAGAAGCGGGAGAGACTTCAACACGCGATACGCGTCAAGCTGGAAATGGAGATAGCGAAGTTGAGGGATCTGAACAGGATCCTCAAGAGTAAGCTTTTAGTTTATCCATTACAGGGAGAGTCTTTTAGAAGAAGGTGATTTCGCGATATTAAATTATATTTTATTCGTTTAGGTCAACTTGATGCTGCTACAAAACGACAAGTAAGTTTAATAGATGTAATGCTAACTGTTACATGGTTCATATTGTCTGAAGGTACTGATGCTCTAATTTCGTTGCAGTCTCAAGGTATCGATGGATCTGACTTGTGGAAGGAGTTGAGTCGGAGAGATGCTTTCGCGTCTCAACTCTTACAACAGAGTAAGTTTTTGTTGCATCTCATGGCTCTGTGCGTAATGTTCTTGATTTTTAACTTCATTTTGCTCTTGTTGCAACTCAGACAAGGAGTTGATGGCAGCGAAAGAACGTCACGAGATTGAATTGGCAGCGCAGAGGGCCACGTTGCACGAACAAAGGACGCACATCGATGTCCTGGACAAAGCCCTGTCGAATGCGCAAGCCAGTGCTGTACGAATGGAAGAAGAGGTACGTTATTGGTTATGAGCTATAGGCGACCTAGTATAAGTAGTCAGGAAACTACTGGAGTAGTTTTAAAGACATTTTGGAAGTTAGTAATTATAAATTGAATGAAAGTAAGTCCCACTTTCAGCGTTTGTTGCATTGCGACAAAACAAATCCTTGGTTCTATTAATTCCCATGCAGGGTTGCCACTCGCCTGGAAATGTCAGGAAATTGGGACAAATGCGTGGATATTCAGGGAGAAGTCAGGGGATTTGTGGTCTTCAGATATTATGTTAGCTGAAACGATACACATCCAGATTGCAGAATTTCCACACTATGAATTTAAATATTTTCTTTAATTTGCTGAAGTACTGAAATGATCAATTGTTTTTATTATTGCTAGAATAAGGCAACACTTTCAATTCAAATACTACATCGATACTGTGTATTTTAAAGAACAATCTGCATTTGTCTTTTTGGAAAAGTTTCATTAATGGTCATCTGGGAATTTCAAATTTTAGAAAAGCAGTAGCAATTCCCTGTTAATGTCATGCACCGTTTGTTAATTACAATAAAATTGTTGTCACCTGATGATGGCTCTTCTTGATTTAGCCGAAACATGTGTATTATCTTAGAGGAAGAACCTATTGTGAGTTAAAGAATACTCATTTCCAAATTATTGCCATTGCGCGTAACGTTCAGAGTTTGTTCGCGCTAGGACGCATGTTTATTCCTCGTGTTTTAAAATCCATCTGACTTGGTTGGTGACCTCGAGCTTCTGGACTTGGTTTAGCCTTGCAGTTTGTGAATAAATTTAGCCAGCGTGGATAGATGGATAGGAGTGGGTGTACGGAGTCACCATGTCTACTAAAACTGGAGCCGCAGACTTGTTTCGCTTTCCTAAAATAACCAATGTTGCAGATGATGGTTCATTACCCACTTTCAGAACACTGTTACACATGCCTATCTTCATTTCACTGATTTGGTTTTTTATAATTTGATTTATTCAGTGCCAGAAAAAGCAAGTGCAGGTTGACAAGGTTGGCCAATTGCAGGCATCGTTGACATCTTTGCAGTTGGTCAGCGATCGGCGCGAACAGGTTGAAACCAAGTTGAAGAACCAGTTGGAGGGCGAGATCCGTGAACTGAGGAGAGAACTTCAAGTCTCCAGGGTTGGTGTTGTTTCGCCTTATTTGATTTGACTTTGTAAAGTATCTGTTGATCAACGTGAATCGTCCACATTTTCAGGATGTCGGTGGAGGGAGACGTAGCGGTGGGGAAGAGAGAGATATGGGATGTTTGCTGCCGGACAGTGGAGTAACAGTGATGGAACTGAAGAAGCTCACTCGTGAGAAAGATGAGAGGATCGTGACTCTAGAAGCAGAGGTGTCCAAGTGGGAACAGAGGTACCTGGAAGAGAGTGCTCTTCGGCAGATCGCAATCAACGCAGCGTCCATGCCAAAGTAAATATTCTCGTTGTCGGTGTCCGTCAAATCTATATCGGTGTCCACTGAACTGGGAATCCTGGAATTGTACTGGGTTTTTAATTTACACTTGAAATCCTGGAAGATTTATAATTTTATTGGACATTTTGGAAAACGGTTACTCAACTTGTTCATCAGTTGGTGTGCAGGATTAATTGTGTTTTGTTATAATGTAACCATCTGTCACTTTATTATTCATGCATTAGTAGCACACGGTATCAGTCAAGTTATGAATTTTGTTTCTTGGAAACAATGAGTAAATGTCCTTGATAATCCTGGAAATTTACAGGAATTTTGAAATGAAAGTTCAGTAGACACTGTGTATTGGTGATTGTATGTTGTTGAGAATGATCAGGTAACATGTGTCCGAAGTGATAACTTTTAATTTTATAAAATGAAGGGATGCGAAGATTGCAGCGCTGGAAAGAACGTCGCAGGAAAGTGAGAAACTCATAGCTCAAGCGCGATTGGAGAAATTGAAACAGATGGATGAACTTCACGCAACGAATAAAAAGTGTGCAGATCTTGAAGCAAGGTTGGTGTCTTTCTTTCTTTTCCTTTTTGTTGCCTAAGCGCTCCAGAAAGCCGAGAAAACTCGGCGAATATTGTAATCACAGATTTGTGTTCGCAATATCTGAACAACATTATAATACATTTGTGTAAAATAGTCGTGGAATTGTTGTACATGCTTAATAGACCTGTAGATTCGTCATTCACAATTTGCTTAACTTCTATCTCGCAGAATAAAAGATCTTGAATCAAATGTTGCGGAGAGAGACGTGACCATCAAAGTGCTGCGCAAACACTCGAGAGAAAAGGACGTGGTGTACCAGAACGCAATGCTTCGGTCGCCGAGACACGTGCCACATAGGTCCATCGCGACCACCGAGGAGAGGCCCAGCGTGTCCAAAGAAGTCAGTCGGCCGGGCATTTGCCCGCCGACACTCACGAGGTCCCTCAGTGGTCCTACGCTGAACGGAGAGGCTTGCGTCGAGGATGACATCGGTTAGTAGCAAACACCAAATTCCATCAGGGTTCATACCACTCTGGAAAACCAGGGAATTTTAGATTTGAGCTAAAAATCAAGAGGAAAGTCATGTTTTTTGCTAACAAAAATTGCCAAATCCTAGTAATCACAGATTGGTATGAACCATGTCCATACAAATGCTTGATCATCAAGTTATAACCTGGGTTATTTCAGGTACCTCGAACCTGGGACACTGTTCGGTGTCGAGAAGCGTGGTCGGAGGAAGCACCATGACCCTTCCGGCTAAGAAGAAAAGCTTCGAAGAATCCAAAAATTCGCTGGATGAGCAGTTAAAGCAGTTGGATTCTCAACTGCTCAGTAAGGTAACTTGCTGGCTAAGCGCACGAATCCACCAAACGACGTTGTATAGTAAAATTGTCTTGTTTGATTGCGGTTTTAAGGATTCGATAATTCAAGCGCTTAGAGCCGAAAAGGAGAAGTTCCCCAATCATTACTGGAGGGTTTGATGACACCTTGAGTTTGTAGAAAGAGACGGAGTACGAACGTTCGCTGCAATTTTCGTAGCCGCGTGGCCCAATGAACACGCTTGCCACACATTTCTTACTACGTTGTGTATGTATTGTACATATAAAAGATTAGCCTGTTGCATATGTTGCTGTCTGGTATTGATTTTGAACTTTACGGTTCAATTTTATACAGTCATGGTTCATATACAATACAAGCGATACTAATATTACCTATCTGTGATTACGATTTTTCCAGTTTTCCAGAGTGCTTAGGCAAAGTTTCCAGAGCAAATTATATGCGAATTAAACTAGTTTTACTGCAATTACTACTTATATAAATTTCAAAGTTTGTTAAATCTCCATGTTTCCATGCACTGGTTCTGGGCTTTTCTAGGATCAGATCAGTTAACTCTAATAACACCATAGTTGGGTGTAGTTCTAAATCACTGTTGCTATGCCACAGTACTTTAGAATATCCGTATAGCAAGGTATTCTAGTTAATTTGAAGATGGGGGAACCGGAGGAAACCTAACTCCTGTGCACATGCACGACCCGGGTTGGAACCATTGTTGGAACCTAGGACCACAGAGGTGCCACCAACTGTGCTGCTGAACTGGCTGAACCCCAGATATTTCGTAGATATGCATTTAAATTGTGACGTCATCATTTCACAGCATCCAGTCAAGGAGTTATAAACTGTGACAGGAGCTCCAAGTCACAGTTTATAACTCATTGATCCAGTATCCTTGATCTTGACCAAAGATCTTGACGTCACCGTGGCTTACGTCACGAGTCGCCGGTAGCGAGTTAGGTGTGTGGGTTGGTCGGTGGTGGCCAGGTGTCCCGAAGACTATTTGGCCCGTCGTCATGGCAACGTAGCATAACATCGGAAGTTGCTGAAATGGAGCGCGTGAAACTTGGATTGCTTCTGTAGTAATCATGTCTTTATTCAAGTTCCGCGATTGGTGGGGATCAAACTGCGGAACTTATGAGGAAAGTTTCGATAGGGCCGTTGTGGTTGCCAATATTGACAATGCTGCAGATAATTACGGTATATTTTTATTATAAATGCATGTATGTATATATATGTGTGCATGTTAATTCGCATTTTTAAAAAATATTTAATTGTTTTTGTTATAGATAAAGTCATAGTTGGAAGTCATTCTGGTCTGTTACGAGTCTTCTCACCCAGTAACAGTGGTGCACAATCGCAGGAAAATTCTCTGCTTCTGGAAGCGCAACTCAAGTCTCCTATTTTAGATGTCAAAGTTGGACGATTTGTTTCGTAAGATATTCAAAGCATATTTTAATTTTAATAAACTTCCCTCCATATTTATATACAATATTTTTTTATACAGGTCCACGGCAAATTTACATTTAGCAGTTCTGCACCCAAGACAACTGTCTGTTTATGCAATATCAGGTTTGATTTCAGTACATCATTTATTAAGGAAAGAATTTCCCTATTATTCCAAGGAGTTCTTTCTTGAATTCGATTCATTAATATGTTTATACACTGACTGCATTATTTGAAAAATTATTTGCCACTGATATGAGTATATATGTTTAAATTTTGAAATTAATTCACAAATACATCAATTGGCTAATTGGTATGAACCATGTAATATTAGGGAATGTAATGGATAATTTTATGGTATACATTGTATGCATATGATATATCACTAAATATGTTGTCGTTTTATAATGTATTTTGTAGCTCAGCTGGGCACCACTGCTCATGGAACCAGTTACAATGTTAGCCTTATTTATGAACATAATCTCCAGTACAGCGCCTTCAATCTTACTGTTGGCCCATTTGGAAAAGTTCAAGGTGAATATTTTTCTGAACATTATGAAAATCTCCATTTCAGTCAATTTATTTGTTGTTCTTCTACATATCCACTATGTGTGCTTTGCAGGGAGAGACTTCATATGTGTGCAATCGTTGGATGGCACACTGTTATTTTTTGAGCAAGAATCTTTCAGTTTCCAGTGTTTTTTGCCGGGATTTCTACTGCCGGGTCCAATTGCTCATCTCCAGTACACGGACTCCTTGGTTGTAGTTAATTCAAATAACCTGCAGTGTTACAAGTACGTTATATACAGCTGTTGGTTGGCAATTTTGCATTTACTATTTACATATAATGAGATGTATTTTTATTAGATATCAAGCTTTGGCCGTATCGCAAGCTGCGCCGCGCGCGAAAGATGACGGTGACAAGCTGAAAGGCGTAAAGGGCCTAGATGTAAATAAACCTCAGTGTATTACAGGGTTCATACCAATCAGGGAAACCTGGAATATCTGGAAAACTAAATGAATTTAGAGTTTATACATATAGCTAAAAGTCCAATGGAAATTTTTAAAACTTGGAAAACTAAGGGAAATTCTTAATCACAGATTGGTATGAACCATATGTCTATTGGTATACAACTGACTGTTAGTTTTCTGCTTTTGTAGCCTGTTTGGATGTATAACCTGGGGGAAACAGCATCTGATATGACAGTGCTGCCTGTTAGAAATTGCCCCGCGTTCATTCTCGTGCTCGGTGAGTGAACATCAGGATTGTTTCAAAACCGCATTTGTAAATTGTTCATAATTAACGTAATTTGGGAACTTAATAGGTGAACGTCATATATTTTGCTTGAGGGAAACGGGGATGTTGAGATTTATGAAGAGATTCGATTTCCAACCGAGTTGCTTTCATCCATACTCTCACGGTAACATTGGTGTTTGTACATTTATGAAATTTTGTACAGTTGATACATCATAATAAGCAGTACAGGTCTCAACATTTGTTATGTAGTCATTCATAAATGTAAAAATATTTGTGTAGTAATATTGTTAATAACTGATATATTTTTGCAAGAATGTTAAAAATGTTCCATATTTTAGATTTCACGTTTAAATCGAAGTACATATATTACAACTGTGAGAACTTGGTGTTATTAGTGTTCACATACTTTATAACGCTGTATTCCAAATATTAGTAACAAGTTGGAATTATGAAAGCTAAAATCTGAGTGTGGGATTTATTGTTATATGTATTATTACATAGTGAAATCCTTGTATTTTAATTTTTAAATCAATCTATATATTAGGTGATGTGGGAAATCCATTCTTTATGGTGGCATCGTACAGCAAAGTTGTCCTGGTTTTCGAAGAAACTTGTTTAAGATGGGCCGCAGAACTTCCGTTTGTTCCTGTTGCGGTTCTGCGGGCAAACTTCAGGTATGTTGGAAAACATTGCAAAGTGAAGTGGTGTGTAAAGATGGTTGATGAAAGAATATACTAAAATTGCAATTAGGGGTCTTCAAGGTGGATTGGTTTTGCTGTCTGCAAGTGGGCAACTGCAATGCGGTTACTTGGGTACCGCTCCGGCCATTCTCGTAACGGCACCGGTCGAATCTCGTGAAATCAATTACTCCGAAACTGAGAAGGAAATGACAGAGTTGAAGAAAGTAATCAAATCCTCGTTGAAAGCAGGTTAGTTAACGTGTTTCATCTAGTACTGCAAAAGTTAAATTTATAAAAATAATCCGAATTTCCACATTTCGGTTCACGCATTTATCTTGCATTTGCGTTATTTAATCGCGCATATTCATATAATCATGCAGCAGGGTGTCTAATGATACTGGAATTATGCTGAGATTTCTTGTTGTCCTTGAAATTCTGGAATTTGTTTCTTAATTAATCCTGGAAAATGTATTAAATTTGTTATTTTAATTACAACCAGGTGCAATATTGAATCGACACACAAATCCAACTGTTTCATTGAAGATTCTCATTTCTGAGACCAGAGCTTCTGTAAGTATTTTGTTGTTTGGACTCTTCCTGTATTCAAATGTTCATCTAATTTTTTCGAATGAATACATTTATAGAAGCTGCAAACTTTGGACGAAACGAGAGAACAGAGTTTCAACGCAAGCTCGTCTGCATTTACAATCAAGGTATTACTTGAATTAATTTTCTTGCTGGAGTATATTGTGAATGTATAAACCTGTATTTATATGAAATATATTTCCAGGTTGAGTGCCTTAGTGCCACACCAGTTTGCAACGTACAAGTGGTACTTCATTGCGAAAGATCTTTTGCGATATCGCAACCCGTGCATGTATTTTCATATGTGGGTAAGTATTGCTGCATCCAGATGCAGATCTTGCAAGTAAATATGCTCTGCTTAATGCATTTCGTTTGTTTAAAGATGACAGTGCTACATTTGAGACCGAAATTAAAGTCAGGGAAGGATTTACGGTGTCGTGTTTAGTTGGGCGTGCGATCGCAACTTATTTGGGTCCATCAGGTGAGATGTTGAAGGTGACCTATCATGATTGTATGATCCATTTACGTTAAGACAGCTGAATGAACACTTTGTGCTAATTTGGAGTTTTTAAAAAAATATAGTGATGAAGTTAACACAATAAAACGTAGAGTGAAAATGAAATTACAGTATAATTAAAAATATTAAAGGTTACCTTGATAGTTCACTTTTAATTTTGTAGAAACGAGTAATTGCAATACTAACAAAAGGAACTTTACATTTTAAAGGAACAATCATCAGCCAATCTGCTTTTAACATACCTTTGAAACTCGCCGTGTTTCCGGTATTCCCGCAAAAGGAAGCGATGCATAAGATCACTTTGGCTATAAACAAACCTGTTGTTTCTATGGAGACCTTGTTTCCTGGTACGTATTTGTAAGTTTGAAAATAACAAATTACTTAATAAATATTGTTAATTGTGATTTTTTCGTTTTTGACCGAAGAACTGGGGAGTGACGTAGCTAGCGGACAGGCCGCCGGTTTTCAGTTTCACGGTGGTGGGCCCACCGTGACCGTTCTTGCGGCCAAAGCCAGCCGTAAGTTTCATTGCGTATATAATACTAAATGTACAATAGTTATATATAATTTTGTTGTATTTAATTCGCCAGAAAGGTACAGACTTCAAAGTGATGTGTACGAGGCAATTTTTCTGCTGCTAGAACAACTTATTGAAAGATTGAAAAGTCACTTTAATTCAAAAGCAGATGGAACAGATTTAATCTGCACAAATCTCAACAAGATTTCAACCGACAATTGGATGCAGACTGTGCAAGAACATTTCCAGGTATAACTTATTGATCACATATGCAGATCAGTGCTGTGTTAATTATTAGACTATTTCTTATTAGAGAAATAATGATATTTTTGACATTTAAGTTGCGATTGAAGTCGATGGAGTATGAGAATCAGCTGATGCGAGCAACAACTCAATACCGTGCAATAGAAAAAAGACTTTTGAACAAGTTTAAGGACAAGAACCCTTCACCACTGTCCAATTTAGACCAGCTACTTGAATCCACTCATGAAAGGGTAAATATAGTTGGAAATAGACGAACGAATGCCGTTAAAATTTAAGAATGCGTGTTTTTTTTTTATATAATTTATATGATTTAGATAATCCAAGTGGCAGAAGAGGGATTCTTAAACAAGTTGCGTATTGAAAGGGCAGCTTCTAAGATGACGGCAGCCAATAGACTACTCTACCTTCTGGTGAAGTTGCAAGACGGCGCAAACTCTAAATTTGCCGCCGTACTTAAAAATGTCTTATGTCCCACCCTTGAGAACGAAACTGAACAGGTAAAAATAGCTTAAAGTTCTCGTCTTAATTGTGATTTGTCATATATAATAAGTATATACTGAGCCTAGTAACTTTTTTAAAATCTATATATAGGGACTTGAAGAAATGATCAACTTGAATCTTGTTCATCTCCTGAAAACATTTAAAACTTTATACAAAGATAAATTGCCTTTGCAGGCTGAGCTTATTGTTCCCGTTGATACTAAAGACCTTCAAAAACACATGGAAATGGTATTGGATCAATTTTGCCAGCCAGCTGTTAATACAATAAATGAGAAGTGAATTAATGTGCTTTATATTAGCATTTCAATTCAGTATGATTATCTCGATAGAAATTAGAATTGAAATAGTCTTTTATACAATGGTTTCAATGGGACCCTTAATTTACTGTGTGAATATTAATTAACATATATATGTAATTTGAATTTGAAATTTGTGTAATATTCAATGGGGAAAATTATCTTAATCATATGAAATTCTAGCTTAATTAGTACAATTGCAGTAATATTTGTACATGTTTGGACAAAGCTTGTTAACTTTACACTGTTAAAGAAGTGGGAAAGTAGTTTCGTAAAAGTGAAAATTCGTAAGTCGAGTTGTCGCAACCCGAAGTCTTGACGCTTATCTGATCCGCATTACGATCCGCTTTACAACCAATGGTCAATCGCAACCTCGATCGCAACGATTCCTATTGAGTATACTAACTAAAAACGACAGGGAACTTCGCTATGAGTTCAGATGCTCTAAATAATGAGGATTTAATTGATCCAGCGATTGATCCGCATAAAATAATGCGATATAGAATGAAGTAGAGATGCGGATCGGATTACGATCCGCACCGCGAAGTAGGGCTGAAAGTGATGAGAGGCTGCTCCAATAATGGTGATCGGTTTTTTCGCGGTCGTGCACAAAAGCTGAGCGATAGCGATCTTTGTTGTTGTTTTCTGACCGCAATCAATTGAGATAAGGACGGGGTTGTGGTGCCAATTGTATACTGGTGATATCACATTGCATCGGGTTTGAAACGCATCGAGTTGCATTCGTATTCTGCAAGGGTAAAATAGGCCTATTTCATTTTTCATATATTTATCGTCGTTTAGTGCATGTTTTATGCGATTGAAAACTGTCGTAATTAAGCATCGTTGACGCAATCGACAGAATGCAGATGATATGCCCTAAATATAGCGTTGCATCGTGCATGAAAATGAATTTTGGGCGAAAATATTGATCCCATTTTAATTGCGGTGTTAATTTTTATTTGTAGCTAGGCCTATTAACTGAATTTTCCCCCAGACGCCCATGTTCACATTTCAACCAGGTGCTCTACCCATTTTGAAGAAATAGGTATGAGTCTTTATGAATATATTGATTGACTGGTTGAAATGATATTGAAATTATTTCATGCTTCTCTAGCCAGCTCGAGTAATGTAAATTAATAGTACAGATTGAGGTTTGTCAATGTCATTTGTAACTGTCATCAGAAATGAGAATGAATCTCATGCAATCAAATCACAATTAGTATTGTATTATTTAGCAAGAGTGTATGGTATTAGATTAAGTCAATCATATGTCATCAAATTTACGATTTACTGTAAGCGCCATGAAAGGTTGTGCGGAAAAATGACGTCACCCAGAGAGTCGACTAATTTTAGGGGTCGGGGTTCGATGCACCTGCGTGCGGTAACGTGACGCTGCCGACCTGAACGCAGTTGCATAGTTTTTCTCCAATATTGACACTCTTCACAGTTTTCCGTTGTAATTACATTAAATTCTGGTTTCTTGTGAACTGAAAATGAATCACAGCAATATTTTGGGTTGGCTTTGAATTTTCATAGATATACAGCTTCATGATGATAGCACACAGCATTTCCTTTTCAATTTGTGTCAACTTCAGCCATGCCCCTTGCTCATGATTGGTATCAAGAGTGGATGAAGGCTATAAGGAGGGTTGGCGGCGTCCAGTACCAGT
>JAQFZQ010001979.1:0-16126 GCA_034696005.1 Glomeris marginata
ATTAATGTGGGTTAGGTTACGGTATCTAATATAAACTTAGTACCCAAAAAACTTAGTTTTTTACACGGCTTGTTTATTGTCCTTGAAATCCTGGAAAGACTGGAATTTTGTTTTTTAATCCTGGTGGCAGAAATTTCATTTTAGGTTTTTATCTTTATATTTAGAACTGTGATAGATATAGACCATTAATTCCAGTTTGAAATCAGTGTTAACAAACCAAATTTATGATTTTTAAGATAGTAATTTCCCATTCCATGCTTTAATTGGCTCATTTGTATTTCGGCCAAGGTTTGTTGTTTGCAGACCGAACAAATTCACTTTCTCTGTCACTTAGGTTTTGTTTTTTATAGTTGGGGTGGGGCAGAAAGCTGAATAGTGCAAGTTTTTTTTTATTTTATTTTGTCTTGGAACTAAAATGGTATATAAGAGGAGGAGGTGGACATGGAAGTTGAGTCGCTGCTTGCCAGTGGAGCAGGTCAAACGCCTTGAGTGACGTCACGGTGACGTCGCACAACGACTCCACCCACATTACCTTCTGTAAAGTTTATGGAGAGAAAAAAAAAAGAGAAAAATAAAAGTTAAAAAAATGACCATGGTTATTTTGTAGCTTGCTACGGGTTCACTCTCACCTGAGTCACTCGCAAGATGGTCTTTGTTGGCGTGGGAGCCATCTTGGCTGGTTGAAACCTGCAGAACGCACCTGTTGCTAGTTTGTTTCGCGTCGGCAGCCATTTTGGAACGACTGACGAAAAGGCCTAATTGCGCGTTTAGGCCTAATTCGCAACCGTTCTCCTATCCGCAACGAAAAACACTGGTTTGTGTAGGAATGATCAGAACAGGGAACCCTGAACCGGATCTAAGTTTTTGTTTCATGAGAAGCCAATAGTTTCTATAGCTAGTTTGGATTGTTGTCCCGCAAAGAGGTGAGAAAAAAAATATATTGTATTAGGCCTTCCCACACGAACTTTTCGAATTTTTTCTTACAATCGTAAATTCCTTTGAAAATATCACGTAAAGTGGGGTAAGATGAATCTCATTTATTTCACTTAAAGATGTCATAGCGGTTGATTGCGTTTTATAGCGATTTTTCGCAGATTGCGTTTTCGTGCAACTTTATTGCGCGTCATGATCTGGGATGCAACATGTTGCTCATGACTGGTATTGTTATGCCTAGTGACGTCACATAATGTTGCACTGGGATCATGTTGATGGGGAGATTGCGTGACAGTCGTTTCTATATTACCTCTTGATATTACCAAGAAATTACTCAACTGCACTCTTGACTGCACTCTTGGATCTATCACGTGGATCTATAACTCACAAATATGTTTGAAAGTGAAGATGTTTCTTAGTTTAACCACCAGATGTCGCATCGATTTTTCTTATCTGCCCAAAATGTGTAATAATCCGCAGCGTTTTCCGTTGCGCCATCTGGCGTAGCATATTTAAATTCAGAAATATTTGTTGTTTTCTTATTAAATAACTCATTCCTTTATTATTTTTGGTAATATCTTGCTAATATCGAAAATAAAAATGAAAACTTTAGCTGTGTACATACATTGAAAAAACACTGAAGATGAAAAAGTGTAAATAGGTCTGTGTAGATAAATCAGAACTTTAAAATTATTAGAATTTGAGCGATTTTAGGAGTTTGTGATGCAGAAAAACAACATTTTGTTTAAATAGAATGCCAATAAGGAAGTGGATATATTTTTTACAAATACGAATTGGAAAATAAAATGCAAATACTTGACTGAAATGTAAAAATTGCTCGAATTTACTTGAAGAAGAAACGAAGGCAAACTACTACATGTATTAAAAATTACAATTGTGTTGCAAGATCAACGACCGGTGAAATGTAGGGAAGTTGGCATTTAAATGTGGCAAGTGGCAGAGAAATTCTCGATGCCGAACAATAAAACGATCACCGATCCGTTAAAGTCAACATCAATTGAAAAATTACAATTTCTATTGTTTTTTCTCTTTATATTCATAGACTGGTATATATAAAAGTTTCAGAAGTTTCCCTAGTGGAAAATGCTGAGTGAATCCTTGGTAGAAAAATTTGGGTGCGCTGAAACATTACAGGGAGTGGTGCAGTAAATTGAATGCAATGCAATCTAGTGTGTGTCTAGAACATGACTGACACCTTTCTGGTGCAAATAACAGACTGACATTGTATACTTATTATTGTTTTTTGCAGGGAAATACAAGTTGCAACCGGCGAGTGGATGAACGAGTTTGTCCGAAGGCCCAGCCGCCGAAGAGATCCGAAGGCCTACGTACCTGTAACTCATTCCATTAAATTATCCATCACTTCACCTAGAGGTTCTGCTGTTTCTTACACATTAGAAGGTGACACATTTCATATTAAATTGATATTTCACATTGATGTTAATGAATTGCACTTGATTGATTGTTTGCGTGAAAGCTCCTAGGAATGAACTGATGACCAGAGTAAAGCAAACTAGTGTACAATATCATCTGTGTAATATTTGTGGCAGAGAAATCAATGTTTATTTTGATTCAGGAACCAGGAAAATAAGTATCTTTGTGGAGTGGATTGGCAACCGATAATTGCTGTTTATCGCAGCAGTAGCGGTTGATTTCATTACTGTTATTTTCCTTTAGCAATTGCGATATGGTAGTAGTACTATATATTTGTTGCTGTAATACATCTTGTTTTCTTAAGCTGTTTTCCTCCATGATTTCAAATCAACACCGATTGTTAGTGCTCACATAAGATTGGTAGAGTTTTCATCCGTGCTGAAAACTTGCACGCAGCATACTATTTCTATATAGTTTTCTAATGAAGTAGCCTAAAACTTATTTTTGCAGCCAAAAAGTAAATTAAAGGAAATTAAGTTTAATAGCACACAAATTATTTTGCAATTTATGGTTGCTAGCTGGATGTATTAATTTGAGTTCATTATTATGAATAGGGGTTAATGTCATGGAATTCCTGGAAATTGGTCATGGAAAACATTGAAATGTTTAATGTTTCAAAATAATCATTATCAGTTTACAGTAATATTTTAATATTCAAAATTAACCTGTCCAAAATAATAATATTACGGGGTGTCTAAGTACTGATACTGAAATCCTGGAATATTATGTGGTTTATTTTGTATAAATTACCTTTTATATTGTGTATTTTGTGTCCTGGAAAAAAGTTATAAATATCCTTGAAAATACTGGAAATATACTGGAATTTTGAAATGGAAGTTCAGTAGACACCATGTACTTGTAGTATAATTGTTTATGTGTACAGTTCTTCATTGTTAAGTTGAAGTTTTTTACAATTGATTACGTGTTGCAATTATAGGAACCCCACCTGGACGGAGTGCTGGTATTGGTCGAAGTCACCGAAACCCTGGTCTGACCGTGGACCAGTGCCCGATGATAACTTTGCAACCGACACCTTCTTCATCTCCATCACTGACACCGTCCCCTTCCCCAAGAACCAAATCTCCTTTGCTCAAACAGCAAGCCATCGTCGACGAAGCGCTGTCACGCGTCGCCCTTCCGGCCGCCTTTCGTCGCAGCGACTTCTCCGACTCCGGCGTTGAGAACCCATCTGCTGGCTCGCCCAAGACCTCGCAGTCCAGTGACCAATCGTGGCTGAGCACGGACAGCGGAATTCCCATGGACACGTACGGCGGCGGTGTCGCCGCACGTGCCAGAAGGTGTCCCCGACTTGGGTCCTCGCCGGTCAACACCCAAGGTACGGAGAGCGTGTCGGACATGAGCGACCTGGAGGCCGAGACGGATGCTGGCGATGCTCGAACCACTGGGGTCATCTTCAGGAAAGTTACGCTGAAGAAGAAGAAGAAAGCTAATCCTGTGATTGTGACGCACGAGTTGGAAAACGGTGAGTATTGCTGGCGCGTTAAGCAGTTCGGTGAGTCCCCGGTGGTGTCCATGAGGCTTTCTTCGTAGTTAAACAATTGTAAATTATTGGGAATTTGAAGGTATATAACCTTTGTGAACTCATTTGGGTTGTGACATTACTTTAAATAGTTACACATGTGATGTTAAAGGGTGAAATGCGTGCAAATAATGCGCATTTCCTTAGGTACCTTGCTGCAATAATACATGCAATTATGTTAGACTTTTGTTACAGAGAACAGAGGGAATTGCAAATACAGCAGCACGCATTGTGTTACTGTATAGTCTTTGAATTTCCTGTGTGGGTTTTTGACGGAAACATTGTTGAGAGGTCTGTTTGTTGGTTGTCGGGTGAAAGACGAAGAAAGCTGATGGCCCACTTTGGGGGTTGCGCAGGCTGCAAATTGGTGAGCGTGATGCAAAAAAAAAAGAGCTGGTTGTTCGCACCTGCAATACATAGCTATAGTTGAATCTCCCAAAATAGCTTATCAGAGAAAAGATAGAGAGTGAGCAAAAAAGAAAGACAATATTTGCTTGCGAGGCGAGGCCTGTCTACGCACTCTTGGTTACCCACCTTGCGGCGCAAGATATGCACCTTCCTTTTAGTTTCCGGTTCGCTAAACTGGTGTGTGTCAGGTGAGAGTTCAAGCGAAGAAAGTTGAGTTGTTGAGGGATTTTAGAAACCGAGAAACGCAGAGAACAAGGCTTGCGAGAAGGTTATCGTAGTTTCTCGCGGAGCGCATTCGCAGATCGGAGGGTTTTACCCGTAACGTAAGTTAAAAATTACCATGATATGATTGGCTTTAGAATAGCCATGAATCAATACATTTTATGCTGAATGTGTAGTTTTGCAATTCAGTTGGGTTTTGATAAGCATTGTACTTTTAGTTTCACATGTGTCCCGAATGTTCACGTCACATGCAGAAATTTTGTCCAATATTTTACGCAGTATTTCAACTAAATTTTACACAGTTTTTTAAATTAACTTAATATTGTAAGATATTTAGTTTAATTTTGTATTAATATTATTGTAAATGTGTATTTAAATGAATTTTAAAAAAAAATTAACAAAGTTTTGCGTGCTTTTGATTTACCAAATTTAATATTTAATATTTCATGACAATAATTGTCAATTGAACGAAGTCATTAATTGTTAATTTGACAAAATGAATTTTGTAATTATCATGGCATTTAATTAATTTAAGTAAATTTGGTTATTAAATTTCTGCACTTTGGGACTTTTGGGACGCCGTAATCAATTATTAATATGAAACCTAACAATATTAAAATTATCTAATGGAATTTGTAATACAGTTGATAGTATTGGCCTTTAATTAGGAAAGGTGTAACTTCGTGGATTGTGGTGGACACATTTTGTTTGGTTTCACACCCTTAGATTTCGACGACACTGAGAACAGAGCAGCCACTTTTCCCTCTTCCTCTCCTCCACTTGTTATTCCTCTTGCACCTACTAACTCCTCCTCCTCCTCCCAGACGTTACCCAATAATTTGGCCAATTCAGCCTGGTCATTCTGGAACCAAGTGGGATCTTCGTTTTCGTTCCCACGCTCGAAAGAGACACGATCGGTGGCCATTAAGCTGCTGCCGCACCACGGCCAGAACTTTGGTGGCAGCGAAGCGCAATGTTCCCCGGGCTCTTCGCTCGTTGCGCACTCAGACAGTAACGATTCCCTTTGGTGGGACCACGGCTCATCCCCTCCAACCCCTGCTAGGGTCCGTAAAGCCAACAAAGGCGGTGGTGGAGTTAGCGGTAACGGTGGCGGTTGCTGGTGGTCGCGCAGCGCCAGTTGGGATGACCTGAGCACCATCAGCGTTCATGAAGACCGGGACCAAAGCCAAAATCCAGAAGATCTCCTCTCCACTGTTGCCGATAAGATTGTGCCAGAAGGAGACGAATACAGATTGGTGTTCATCAGCTCTTCGTCTTCCAAGAGTTCCGGGCTAGACATTGATGACTGCGCAAGCCGTAACGCTACTCCCGATGCTCGTCGCATGGATTCGGCAACCAATTCAGGCTCCGATGCAGATGATGGTCAAGGACCGAGCCCCACTTTCAGCCTGGAAGAGGTTGAGATGGCCGATCACGTGAGGGAACTAGTGACCAGGTCCGTTTCGGACTCTTCCGAGTCCACGTCTCCGGGAACCGAAGTTCCAGTGACTCTGCGGGATTCGGTGTCGGTTTACGTGAGGGGCAACTCAGTTCGGTCGAGTGGTGAACGAAGTCTGGAGGAAATGAGCAGTTGGGATCACGTGGTGCCTTTCCATGACCCGGAACGTGTAGTGCTTCATCCGCGTATCGGTGCGGATGTGGTCACCATATCGGTGGACTGCTTCAGTGGTGTTGGAAGTAGTGGTTTACTGGTTGGAGATGTTAATGTGGGACCGGTGCAAAGGTCCATCATCAAGGTGGACGATGATTTCGATGACCTCCAGTACTTGTTCCTCGAAGCCGATGAAGTGCCGCAGAAGGAAGCTCCCAAAGAACCTCCTCCTCCCATTCCAACTCTGGTGGATGATGATGAAGATGATGATGACTTCTGTGATGATGGGAATGGTGACACAGACCAGGTGGTGAGCAGTGCCAAATCTGCGAAAGAACTGCCATCGAATGAGATAAGTGATGCAACAGCCAAAGATTGCGTACAGCTTTACGGCTTCGAGAGTCGATCGGTGTTACATGTTGAAGCGGAGGACAGTGTGAATGTTGTGCTCTTGGAACATTCTGTATCGGAGTTGGAACAGCATTCTGAAGTTGTGCTGTGTTCCAAATCAACTGAAGATACAAGTGAATCAGATGGTAACGAAGGAACCGTATCGGGTGTTCCTTGCGTTCCTTTATTCTTCGACAGTTGCGAAGAAGTGAATGCCACATCTGGAATGGAACATGATAGTGAGAATGAGACAGATGTGGCCAATCTTGAATCAGAAGATGAGTGTAACATCCAGGCAGATGATATTGATCCAGATCCAAGGGAAAACCCAGATGATGCTTCGGTTGAGACAGAATATGTCCTCCTTCCAGTGGAAGATCTCGTAACAGAAGATGTTGGAACAATGTCAGAAGATGAAGGTATGGTCCATGACATTCTTAAAGAAACGAGTGATGAACAACCGTTTCTGGATGGTGAAGTTGATGGTTTCCATGTGGGAACTGGTGACATTGATGCTGTTGTCAATCCAGAACTTGAAGTTACGATTCAAGGCGAAGATGAGATTGATGAAACTTTGAAGGATGGATCCTCCAGTGTGGAAGTTGAGGAGTCTGTTGAGTTACAAGAACAGCTGATTGATGATGACCCGGAAGCAGAAGAGGATATCATTGAGCTGGAAAACTTCTTCGTTGAGAACGAAGAACTACCGGGAGATTCGGAATCCGACTCCTGCGCTGACAAGCTTCTGGAAGGGAACATTGAGGAAGAAGACTTGCTTCCAGAGGAAATATTGGATGACTCTGAAGAGAACTCACATCAAGAGGAAGTTACAGAACTGGAAAATGTCCTGAATGAGGAAAAACTGATTGAAGATTCAGTATGTGATACGTGCCGAGATGAAATGCAGGAGGTAATTGAACTGGAAAGTATCTTGGATGGTCCAGAAACAGAATCCTCCCAAGAGGAAGTTATTGATGATGGAAGGTTCCTTGAACAAGAAGAACCACTAGATTTACAATGTGAATTATGTGAAGATAAAGTTTCGGATGACGAGGTTGACCGTGAAGTCTTACAAGAAGAGGAACCATTGATGCACTCTGATCCATCATGTGAAGAGAATGTCATTGGAAACGAGGTTCAAGAGGAAATGTTCCAGGAGGAGGAACTTCCATTATGTGGGTCAGAAGAAGTTGTTGACGAGGAACTTGAGCAGGATATTTTCCAGCATTACGAGCAGAATGATGGACAACTACCACCAGATGATTTGGAGCAGAAGGTACCATCAAGTACAGCTCTGAATGTCCAGGAGAAACTGCAACAACTGATAGCTGAATCAAGAGCTCTTGCGGAAGCTTCTCGCAATAAATCCTCGAGAATGGGAGCAGAGAGCAACCCGCTGACTCTTTCCCCTGACAACACTTCAGTCCTGGAACGATATTACACAACGACTCTTGAGCTGCGAGGACCTCAAGGTATGCGTTTAGCATCTCCAACTTCTCCCCGTCGTCAAGTATCGCCAGCACCGGCACCGAAGGAAGATTATCCCCCGGAAGATGATGAAGATGCTTCTTGGGACGATGCGAGTGACGATTCCACATCCTCCACATCATCGTACTCCTCTTCTTCGTCCTCGAGCGAGGACGATTACCATGACGGAGACATTATGAGGAGCGTTCCGGTTGCTGTCAGAAACCTTGACCGATCGCTGCACACTATCTTGGAGGAGAGCTGCGAGGAAAGCGAAAGCGAGCAGAAGACTTGGCCACTGCCTCGAGGACAGCAGAAGTCAGTAGATAGTGCTGATCCTTCGCAGTTGGAGAGATACTTCCATATGGCCTTCGGTGGCGAAAGAAAAAGGGCAAGTTGGGACGGAAGTGAAACGAGCGATACGACATCGGAGACTTCGAGTTCAATCTTCAGCGAAGCTACTGACTTCTGTGAACACGAGGATGACGATGACCATGATGATGATTCGGTTGCACTAGCTTCCTCGAGGTTAGAAAAGTACTTTCTGGGGTTCAGTGGGTGCCCTCACCCTGGTATGTCCTCTCCGGTAGACGAAGAAGGCTGCGCTACTCCGCGTCCTGACCCAAGCGACGAGAGCAACGATGAGCTGGGCGCAACTGCTTTCGAGAAAAACGATGGATGTGACACCATCAAGCGTGCGAAGAAGCACAGGGGATTCTCTTCCGACGAGGAAGACCCAACGCAAGGAACCGGGCCGCGGTCTAACGTTCCGAACACCGGTTCAGCGGCAGCTACCGCTGATAAGGAAGGCAAGGACAAGGAGACTGGTGCAACTGAAAATGACAGTGGTCGTGTTGATGATGATGGTGAGAAACGATCCCACAATGATGATCCTTCAGGGACATGTGCCTCAACCTTGGATGTACCAGCTGTCGCAGGAACTCCGAGTTCAAATGACCAGTTCCAAGAAGTCAACGCGGGGCCTAGACCAGAATCGAAGGGGGAAAATCAAGAAGATGTTGGGTTTGCAGATGCAAAAGTTGTTCTGGAGCCGTTGCCAGAAGCAGTTCCGATCGGTGAATGTGTGGAAAATGAGGAGGAGGAAGAGGAAAATGATGATGATGCGGAACGCAGCCGTGCGGTAACTGTGATCGGCAACTTTGTGGGAAGGGCTCTCACCATGGACAGGAAGCAACAAAGTCGAGACAGTGGGTTCATCGGAAGCTCCGACGACCTCCTTCGCGAGGAGTCATCGTCATCTTCCGGGTCGTCATCCATCGCATCTGAACTGTACACAGGAACCAAGGAGGAACACGAAGAAAGGAAAGTTTGCGTTAACGTGGAAGAGGAAACCAGGTACATTGTGACTCAGCTGATGTCCCAGATGACCAAGTCCATGTTACGAAGTCCTCAATTGGCACGAGCTAAACCACCTGAGATTCTGGCCTTTGAGAACGAACTGACCAAGTTGATGCAGACCGTTCCCGGCATCGATGACACCGTAAAGGAGATCATCGAGGAACTGAGCAGTACTGACTACTGCAGCGATTCTTACGAGTCATCCGACTACACCAGCAGTGATCCTGAGGGTTTGTTCACTCCCACGCCATCGTCCAGACACTCTCGAAGGTTGTCGGCAGCCGTATCGGGATTGGCGGCATCGCCACTTGCGTCCCCAACTCCCAGCAACCGCTCCCTGAACAAAGAACCCCTCTCGGAGGACACCATGTACATTTACCAGCGGTTCATGATGTCCTTGGCCAAGATGGCCGAACACGTGTCCGAGGAAGAGAGCGCAGGTGGAGATTCGGTGCCGGGAACTGGTTCTTCGGAGAAGGGCTCTCCGCCACCAGCGGTCAAAGCGGTGCAGCACGTAAGGGACCGGTTAGCCTTCCTCATGCGTGAAGTACAAGGCGAGTCAACGTACCCCAGGAGGAATTTCAGAAGACGTCCAGGCTCAGATGCAGCATCCTTGTGTTCCACCAATTCTACCACTTCTTCAGCGACAGCTGCCGGCGTGGATGGAGACTCCGAGGGCAGTCCAACCGATACGGAGACTTCGGTGGACTCGGATGATGGATGCGGTGACAACCCTACCGTTGAGTCTTCGGTAGCGTCACCTGTTGGAACCACGGTCGAGGGCATGGAGCTTGAACGATGGAACAGCGATGCAACCATCGTTGAGCATGTTAGCCAAACACCGAGTAGAGCAGAGTCAGTTGGTGGATCAGCCGGTAGCGTCTTCTGCCCATCTTCTCCCAACGGCTCTCGTTCCAGGAGGGCTTCGGAGAGCCGTAGCAGATCAGGTGCTGGAAGTAGGGCTGCTTTGAGGTCGGCTGGACGTGGAGGAACTCTGTCAGCTAGCGTGGATGCTTTGGAGAAGCCAGCGCAGGGTAAGACCGAGCACCGCAGGCCCAGGTCTCTTCTGTCCTCGAGGGGAAAAGCAGGTTCGGCGTTTTGTTTGAGTGCTGGAAGCCAGGAATGGAAACCGCATTTTGGTTCGTGCTGGCAACTGAGAACTGCATGCGAAAGCCCTCGTCAAGGAGGTTCCCTGCAGCAGATCTGGATGGAACACCCGAAGGACATGTGCAGATCAACTCCCGAAGACCTGCCGGAAACGCCAATAACTCAGCACCCGGTTCCCATCCAGCAGCAGAGGATCTACCAGAGGTCTCAGAGGAGCGTGCTGCTGCCAGCAGGTGGTGGTCGTAGTGGTTCTCAGCCACCTAGTAGATTCCACCACGGAGCAGCGCCGTTACCGCAACTCGGTGCCCGTAGCCATTCCGCGTCCCACGGTTCCCTATGCCCGAAAGCGTCCACGTTACCCAGGGGTGCCAATGATCTGCATGCCAACGTTTCTTTCCTACACAATTCTGTCTCAGGGCTACTAACCGCTTCCAACACTAACCTCGTGCCACCCGCCTTCGCAGCCCAGCCGCAGACCAACAGGCTTTCCGCAGATGCCGCTGAAGCTGATGGACCGGCTTGCAGAAGGGAGATTAGATCGTGGCCAGGTGAGTGCTTTCGCAACACCTCCCAGCTTTTATTGCAGCTTTCTGTCGGTGAAACTGCCACAAGGGTCCATCATGGGACAACCCATCGATGATGGCTTCGGAGCAAGTGTAGTATCTTAATAACTTACTACATTTGATTTTGGTATCAGATAAAACGTGTTCGCAATCGGTGGATAATGTGAACACGACTGCAGCAACACCACCTCAGCCATCGTTCCGACACATTCAGCGAACAGCGATGTCCATGTCCAAAGGGCTCGCCGGTGGTTCCTCCCAGGAGCTTCACGTTCCTTCGGCTTTCAGGGACAAAGCAGAGGTGAGAGAAATTGATAATAAATCTGAATGCACCAGGTTTGCAGGAAGTTGATACGCAGATTTTTGATTGATCACCTTCTATTACAGGATTCCCCTGGGTGTCTTCGAGTGAACATGGGAGCTGGAAGCGCTGCCGGAAGCTCGGACCGCGAAGAGGAAGACATTGATCGGATTGTGGCGCTGCATATTAATAGAGGAAGCGTGTCTTCTCTTGCGGTGTGTAACAGTGTTTCTTGTGACAATGTTGGAAGTTGTTTCGTAATCGATATTTATAAATGTATTATATGTAGGTGCGGAGCGAAAGCATGAGCAGCGTGTACAGCGCTGCCGGAGGTGGCCATTACGGTGCCATTGCAGTACGTGGAGAAGTGCAGTTCGGCCTTAGCTACAATTACATGACTGGAACCTTAGGTGTTCTTGTGAAGCAATGCAGAGATTTGGCTGCGGTGAACGCGAAACACAATCGATCCGATCCGTAAGTTACTGGCTCATCGCAATGTGCTCTATTTCTTTCATTTGTCAATACAATTAATTTCTTTTTGCAGATACGTCAAAGTGTACCTTTTACCCGACAAATCCAAAGGCGGTAAACGAAAAACTCGAGTCAAGAGACACTCGCTGAATCCGACGTTTGATGAGCAGTTGAAGGTTGCGTATCGTAAAAATTTTGAGTTTTACACTTTTGTTTCTTTGATAAACGACGTTGATGACATGAGTTTGGATGGACTATTGTTGTAGTACCCGGTCACTATAAGCGAACTGGAGACAAGAACCTTATGGCTGACGGTGTGGCACAGCGACATGTTCGGCCGGAATGAGTTCCTCGGTGAAGTTACGTTGCCGATGGGTTACGTCGCCTTTGATGACCCTTTGCCCAAGTGGTACCCATTGCAGGAGAGGGTAAGTTGTTATTAAATGGTATGTGGGGAATTAATAGATGTGGTATTAATCGTTGTTCGTGTTCATCAGCTGGGACCGCCAGATGAGGTGTTCAGCTACAAGGGAGACCTGGTTATTGCGCTCAAATTTATGCCACCCGATGTAACTAACCAGAAGAAGGGCAAGAGTTCACGAGGAGCTTTGCATGTCCTTGTAAAGGAAGCTCACAACTTGACGGCCACCAGATCAAATGGCACGTCGGATCCGTTTTGCAAAAGGTTTGTGTCGTAGTTGGTTTCTAAGCACTCTGGAGGACCTGGAAAACTTGGGGACAATGGTAATCTCAAATTTGTTTGATGGTTCCTTCTCAGTTACCTGCTGCCAGACAAAGGCAAAAACAGTAAGCAGAAGACCGCAGTCGTGAAGCGTAACTGCAGTCCGAAGTGGAACCACACCTTCGTGTACAATGATGTGACCACGGATGAGCTGAGTGAACGGTGTCTGGAGCTCACTCTGTGGGACTACGACCGCATCACCAGCAACGATTTCCTCGGTGGAGTACGGCTGTCTCTCGGAGGAGGTTTGCATCTAGAATTTTAGCGAACGGCGCGAGATGAGAAACCGCAGTTGAGTACGTACTATGTGTTGGTTGCAGGTAAATATCAAGGGAAGGACGTGGAGTGGATGGATTCTCAAGCGGATGAAATCACCGTTTGGCAAGATATGCTCGACCGGCCGAACTGTTGGGTAGATGCCACGGTGCTCCTAAGACCGAACATGGATCCGCGCCAGTTTTAAACGCCGGTCACCCTCTTGGAAGAAAGATTGGTACTTGAGGATCACTAAAAGTCTAGTCATAGCAATTTGCGGACAGCGACTGGCAATAAACCATGGGAGAAGTTGCTTTTTCGATGTCTTCTGCTGTACGTATAGTCATTTCCAAGTTGGCGTGGTGCGGTCAGCGTCGATATACACGTACGTACTCCGCCTTTTTTGCCCATCCTCGAAGCATTGTAATAGCGTTTTACCAGATCTGTGACCGTCATATTTTTCGACATGCTCTTATCAAGGTCCCAGAGCTGTTTTTGTGATGCGTGTTTTTATCATCATGTCTCATTCTAGAAGATATGTACATAAACGGACCCATGGTTGGTTCACGGGAAGGGCAAAAGTTGCCGCAAATATACTGTGCTGTCAAACTACGCGGAATGAATGGCGTTTTTCATTCGAAACGCGTGGCAATATACAAGTGTCATCATTCCAGGTTTGCGGAAAATGGTCGTGTGATCATTTTCTTGTAAGTAAACCCATTTCAAATATATGTGGTTCATCGTTTTGGAAAGTGGTGCTTTCATTCGTAAGTTATCGTGTGTTCGGTATATACAAGTGTCATTCTTAATTTGGATCGTACTTGTTATAGAATAAATACCGCACCCATGTATATTATTATTATTATTATTATCATTATTGGTAAAGTATGTTATGTAATCGGAGTTCCAATAAACCAGTATAGATTTTATTGTGTTGTTGGTGCATGGAATTTTTAGCTATAGTGATAGAAGTGAACATTTTTATTATGTCACCAATTTTCTTGCAAACGTCATCAGACCAGGATATGAAAAAATTATTAGAACTATCTATTTAAAGAATTGGTCAATGATCTGTTGAACTTATTTTGCATACATTTGTTGTATTTAAAATACAAGAAATCTATGTGACGTCACAGGCGGTTGGTGGCAAAAAATTTGAAAAAATGCAATGGCAAAAATGTACGCCACCGAAGCGGGACGTTCACCAATGATAGCTCATACACTCTGTTCCATATTTAGTTGATAAAAAACGCCCCGCTTCTCGGCAAAATAAGCCTTCATTCCGGAAATACGCACACCGCGCAACCAATCACTATTTACGAGAGGAAGAGAGGCGGGACAAGAGGCGGGGCGTTTTTTATGAACTAAATATGGAACAGAGTGTAGGTTTAACATCTTCTAAACTCTGGATCACAAGGGTTGAATGCGGTAATTCCTGATTGGCTGGTTCGGGCTGGCTGCTGCTCTCATTGGTTTGATCGTGACGATCGACGTCACATCGAAATTATTTCGAACATTGTATGTGATGTCACCTTGTTTTCATCCGCGAGGAGCAATCGGCTAATCAGGAATTACTGCACTTCGTACTCATTGGTAGTTGGTTGACAGACCACGCCCGGATGAGGAACCTTGCGCCCTCTCGCGGGGAAAAGTGCAAAAGCTGTCAGTCGGGATCAATCACCTGTAGAGGAAAGGTCGCAATGACCGTGTGCAGCAAAACGTGTCTGCCGTACAATTGCTACGAAGTGGGCCATCCATGGAGTGAATCGTGCACTCAAGCAACCCTCAGTATTGCTATCAGTTCCTGGAGGGAAGCTTTCAAAATATACTCGTCTATTTATCTGGTAAAACCGCGCGAAAAACTAGCTTTATTCGAATTTGGAAAACATGTTTACGTGCTCTTCGCGTTCTTGTTTCCCACAAAAATTATTTGTTTTTTAAGCTATTTAATTATCCAGCTCATTCAATGTAGTTTACAGTCTCGTTATGTAATGTCAAGAATGTTAGATTTCGTGATTTATAAAAAGTAAAAGTCCGCGAGATATATCAAGATATATTGATCATTTATCATATTTTTATCATTATCACATTTTTACGATATGTAGCCTCCGTGCAACATCTATAGATAAATTTATTTTCATTTTTCCAAGGTCACAGCGTTAATAAAACGAGAGAAGTTAACAAGAAAAGCTATTTTCAAGCTTATCCGTGACACTTTTCAATCGACATGTTTTCTCGCTTTCCACGGAGCTGGGTTCATGGGACTTTTATGCGTAACAAGGTGGAGTCAATGGAAGCCACGCCCCCTGTCAGTCTGTTTCCCAATCTTGAGCCTCTTGTCACTGGTTGATTGGTGAAATCGTGAAATCCTGGCGATAAGGTGGTGCAGGTTGCGAAATGGACTATAGTGGTGGGCGTGGCTTAAGTTAATATATCGGTAAAATAGACTATATGTTTGACTGGTTTGACATGATTTAATTTTTTCTATAGGAATGTTCTGGGGCACTTTGGGTATATTTCGTCAGCTTACATTCCATCATTTGTGTCTAGTTTGATGGCTATTCTCATCGAAAGAAGAAGTCGGTGAGTTTATATTAAATTTTTAGTTATACATTTTTATATAATTATGAGGTAAGTTTGTATGCAAAATGCCTGTGATATTGTAATCAAACATCTAAATTATACATTTCTGTACGTAGTATTTGTCCCTGAATTTCTAACCTAAACAATGTTATCACTCATATAGCATTAATAATTATTAATTTCAAGGTAAACCTATAAAATTTCATATTTCTGAGTATGAAACCTTTAAAAACCTACGTTTAGAAATTTAGAACATATCAAAACCTATTATTTAGAAATTCTAAATATATTAAAAACCTATAATTGAAAATTTTAAATCTATTAAAAACATATAATTAGAAATTTTGAAATCTACTTATATAAAACTGTTTGGAATTTTGAAATCTATGCATAGCCGTAACAAGGCTGTTCCGAACGGGTGGTCTTATTTCAAAAATCGGGACCTTATAAAAATGGACGAACCATGTCAAAATATTAATATAATAGTAGTATTCTGAATGCTTATGGGTTCTATGCACAATTTGGTGTCTTTAAGGTATAACATCAAACCGGTTTTAGGGACGATACATGCAAAAAGGGGGCGCCCTGGTGGTGACTGCGCATTACTGGATGCATCACAGTTGTCAACTTTGAAAATCTGTAATAAATGTATGTCTGAGGTCAGAGTTAAGATATAAATTGCGCAAGGCAGACATGATTCCGTACTATAATTTGGTTG
>JAQFZQ010001980.1:0-16122 GCA_034696005.1 Glomeris marginata
GAGTGACAGGAATTTACATGTCTGGCATGTCATTTGGTCGCTTCAGTTTTGCTCTAATTTTACAAGTTATCCTCAACCATTACGGCTTCAGAGGCACCATGCTCATCATGTCTGCCATCATGCTGAATATTTGCATGTTTGGCTGCCTTTTGCAACCAGTCAAATGGCACTTGAAGCCAGCTAAAGACCTACATTACATAGAGGTAACTCATATTCTAGCTAAATTCCTGTATTTCTATAATCTAAATTTACTTTGCATATATAGTTCCACTATATGTCAATTTGAGTCTAATGATATGGCACCAAGCATAGGTTATAATTAACAGATATTCAATTGAATTTAAAAAGTTTTTGAGCTCAATGTGCCTTTAAACTTATTGTCATCTCAAAAAGTTGCTTCACTTGAAGTTAAACTGCAGCTAAGATCAGTTTAAAGTCAAAATGATCTTGCTCAATTGTTAACAAACTCTCCTGATCATTCTACTCCTTTCTATCTACAGTCAAATTCTCTAGCAAATCCTTCAGAAAAATCTCAGGAGGAGCTTACTACCTCAAAAGAAATACCTACATTAGAGACAGATCCGTTAAAGCAGAAGGATAATGTCAAATATGCTAATGCTGTCTCTAAATATGGCAGTGTGAAATTAGAGAACACTGATCTACAAAAAGTAAAGCCATCGGATAATAACCAGACTTGTTGGAAGAAGTTCTGCACAGTGATGGGACTAGACTTCAGTGTGTTGCAACACCCAAGTGTCTTCATCGTTTGCGCTTCTAATGTAATTAACATTTGTGTATCACCATATGTGTCTACATTCTTGCCTGCATTATTTCTAACAAAGGGCTATGAACCTTTAAACGTAGCAATGCTTATGTCAATTATGGCTTTATGCGAGATTTGTGGCAGAATATGTACTCCTTGGATAGACGATTACAAACTGCTGACAGTCAGAACGGTGCTGATGATCTCAAGTTTCATTTATGCGACACTGATATGGGGTATACAAAACAAAATTTTCCACTGGCAGTGGATGCAGTCTCCATGCAATAAATAAATCTGATATTCTTCATTTCATTTACGCAATCAGTGTAAATAATGCCCATAGAAACTGCAATAATGACTTTGGAACAATTATAGTAGCACATTTTTCTATCACTGGGTGGAGTTTGTAAGAGCTACTAATATGATAGAAAGGGCATTTGTGAATCACATGAAATGAGCTTTTATAACACTCGCATATAAAATTAAAAACAAAGGAAACACAATTGCAATGAGACTACATAAACTGCCGTTTTTAATGTGAATGGCAGAAAGTTTATTATTTCTATCTTTGTGCATATATTTTTAGCACTGACACTGTATGAAGACTATTATATTAATATGGTGATTTGTGGCTTTGGTGGATTACTCAGTGGAGGGCTCACTTCAACTAATACGATAGCTATGACCAATGTTCTAGGTCCACAAAATCTACCTTCAGTAATGGCATTTACAAAAGTCATCCAAGGCTTCTTTACACTTGCGATGGGACCTTTATTAGGCAAGTGAATATGTTTTTGTTTTCAATACTTTCGTGTAAGAATTGACAATTATCTACTACACTTTATTGCATGGGTATGTGAAAAGATTAACTTTTTGTTATATCTTTTCTGTTGCACATAAAAACAGAATGTCTGCATAAATTAAGTAGACCTGTCAATGACCTAAATACGCTTTTCACCAAAAGCAGAATGCCTTCTTACTTTGGAATAACTTGAGAGGAATTAATATAGTATTTCAAATTTTGTAATTGTAAAATTTGTTAATAATAAACCATTGAGCGAACAAATTTGTAGGGCCCTGACACAGTATCCTTTGTACATTCATTCTTATGACATACAAAATAAGGTCATGATTCATATATATTAGATTTCTATGAATTTGCAGAGTTTTTGACACATTTTATCTGTTAGTTTAATTGCAATTATTTTTTTTAGGACTTGCACGAGATTACACTGGAAGATTCGAGACTTCATACTTGTTCCTGAGCCTCATTCAATATTGTTCCGTCTTTGTTTGGTTGATAGAACCTTCTATCAAAAATAAGTTCCTCAAAGCAGGAAGCCCAACATAATTTATATGTATAATTTTGCCAAATAAAATTGCTGTCTAATCTGAATCTCACCAATTAGAAAAACATGAAACTTTTCCATGTATAAAAAAGTTATCATTGACTTAATTAGATGAAATCTGATATGCATGTCGCATCAGCTGAAAAAAACTATAATTTAACAAACCCTTCAGTTCTCAAGGATTAAAAAAACAACCTAATTTTGTCGTGTGCACATTTTTTTAATATCATTTGTATTCAAATCATGAAATTTAATTCTTGCTTGCATGCCAACTCAAACATTTTAATATTATTTCGGCTTATATTAATGACTATGGTATAATGCATACTTTTAAAACAGTTCTACTATATTAAGTATTAGAAATATATTATAACAATTTTATATAACAATAATCGCGGTAAAATTCTGGTGCACATGGATAAAATAAATATTCTACACAAGCAATGATAATTAATTCATCCTTGAAGTTGATAATTATTTCTGGCATTTAACATAATCATGCTACCTAGTAATAATATTGCACTGTAAATTGCAAGATCTTTCTAGCCCATGCCTTGTTGCATCATGTTGCATAATCCACTACTTGAACTCAACGCCATCTTTCGTCAATATCCTGTCTAGTCTAAATTGTTGAATTTTTTACAGGAACTTTAACTGGGTTTTTCCTAGTTGTATACTTGACTTTTAAAAAGTTGTGGCCGCATGCATGATGGAGTTTTATTTTTTTTTATTTCTCGTACTACATCTTCTGAAGTCGCTCAATTTCAAGTGAAATTATACAGTAAGTTAATTTGAGGGACAGCTTAATTTTTGAAAAGTTAGAAAATAATAATGTTTGGGCTGTGGACTGTAATCATTTACTTTTTTACAAATCACGACGCGCCATTTGATGTCTATAATTTAGTAGTATGCATTCAAGCACTGTACAAGGTCTTTGCCTAAAAATTCCAATAACATACAGCAAAAAATGTTTTCAGGGACAAATGAAAATAATGTTAGAAAATGACTTTAAAAGTGGAACTAATTTAAAGCACACAGTAATTCCCCTAAGCATGAGTGGCTAAATTCAACCATAGTTAAGGAAGTCTGATAGAAAGTAACCACAGAAGCAGATGAAAGCTTAAAAAACAATCAAACAATCAAACAAATAAACAATATTTACATTAAAAAAACATGTTTTAATTTGCAGACTTTTCAGAGGATGCCCCATGTGATTGGCTCTAATTATGCAAGTAAAATTATGCAAGTAAAACTGTAATACAATGTTATTAATTTGCAAACTTTAGAAGAATACCACAAAATTCATGCATGCAAAAATCCACAAACACACTATTTTGTTTTTGAGAACAAATATTTATTTAGACATTGTTCTCACAAAGAAACTGTTGCTACAATTGCATGTAATACTTCAGATGTTTTTGGCTCCAGTTGTAAATGTCATGCGTAAATGACGTAGCTATGACATCACAAAAGAGTTAAAATAAATGGAAAAAGAAAACTGCAATGTATCCACTGGTTCACATGCTTGCCACGTACCAGGACGTGCACTGGCAACCAATAGAACACCAGATCAGATGATGATGCAACTGTATTTTTGGCCGGATAATTTTTCTGTCACTTTCCTGTGGGTGGAGTTTTATTCATGAGAGAGTGGAGACTGGAGAAGCCAGCTGAACATGCAACTGAGCTGAGCAAGTCTAGCTATAGTCAAGCAGGCCACCATTTAATCTGCTCATTTCATGTGGTGACCACTTTCCCAACATTGCATCAATCTGTGCAATGATTGTAATGACATAAAAGTCCAAGGAAAATACACTTCCAGATAGGTAAGTGCATCGTTTTTGATAAAATTGCAATTTATCAACAATCGATAAATCTCTCCTGGTTTCAGCCAATCAATATTGTGTATTGAATTTATCTTTTCGAGGATGATACAGGAGAATCCTTACATAATTTTAAAAATCAAAGATTATCTTACTATATCTGCACAAAGAAATGCACGGATAATACAGGTTGAGTCAAATCGAATTGAACACTTTCCAGGTAATATTATATTTGAATGCGTTCTATTTTTTAATCGTTTTGTATATTCAAATTAGCATTCTATAATCGTTATTCTAGTAAAAGCATGGTGATTTAATAAATGTATTATGTTTTCATTAATGCAAACGTTGCTCCACATTTGTAATATATTGGACATAATAGAAAATAAAGTAATTTTATGTTAAATATAAAACTTGATTCAGTACACAATTGAATCCCTTGTGGAACTATTTTGGTATGTAGGTTGGCTACACTGCTATGCAAATAAGATTCTATTTTTGTCTATATTACGTATGCATGATATGTACTATGTATTTCAGATGCCCATATTAATTTGCATCTTGTCTTACAGAATTGACTAAAGCTGCACCATGAAGTCCATTGCAAAACCAAAGAACCCTCCCGATAAAAGCACAGATGACCTTGTGCCACCTGATGGAGGTTGGGGTTGGGTGGTGATATTGGGTTGCTTCTTCAACTTTTTCTTCCTGGGCAGTATGGCAGTAACATACTCTGTGATACTCAATGACGTCATGATTGCCATGGATGTCACCACTTCCACAGCAGCATGGGTTTCTTCCATACGAATATTTATTGGAATGGTTTTAGGTAAAGTATAAACAAATATCGATATCCTGCATAATATAATCTAACTTGTATAATTGGTTCACAAAAATAGTATTGTGGGCCAAGGGCAGTGTTCTTCGGTATACACTAGAACAAATGCATGTGTAAAGGTCTAGTGTATGCGACATATAATCTCAAATATAAACAGCTGTCAATAAACTGAGCCAATTATCGATTTCACATACATCAAGTGGATTACATGACCAGTTTTAACTTGTCGAGGGGTAGCACATAAACAGTGGAAATTTTTTAGTTTATGTGGTCTAATCGAGATATGAAGATGAGAAATTCATTTAAAACTAATTTGTCAAATCCGTTTATTGTGTTACAATCTGCAGAAATTAATTACTATGTATTGTAAAGAAATGTCTTACTTGAAATCAGAAGAGCTTTTGTTGTTTTCCAGGGCCTTTAGTTGCTTCAGTTGGGCTGAGATATTCCTTCAGGAAGGCGATTATAATTGGTGGGATCTTCTGCTTTGCGGGGACATTCTTCACTTTCTTCGCTCCGAGGATTGAAGTCTTCTATGTTACCTACGGATTCATTGGAGGTGAGACTTGTGAACACTTGTTGTTTGTTTATTGACCTCATTTAAACATTCTTAGAGCATGCAACTGTCAAAATTTATAGCTATACTAAAGCCACATCTAAGATTTCAGCATGGGGTGAAAAGCCAGTGGGAGGTAAAGGGCGGAAAAACACCTCCAGCCAATTGCAGGTCATGTATGACACGTTGGGGGCGCCCTGCAATTGGCTGGAGGTGTTTTTCCTCCCTTTACCTCCCACTTCCCTCCCACTGGCTTTTCACCCCATGCTGAAATCTTGGATATGACTTTAGTATAGTCATAATCTAATTATAGAAATTGACATTGTTCAAAAGTTTCATTTAGTTGCGCAATAAATCCTTAAATATGGAACATGATTTGGACGTGAAGTTTCAATACATCAATTGTATAACATTGTACATCTTATATATAATGTGAAGCATATATATATGTATTTTGTGATAGAATAATTTAGAAAATGATTAAAAGAACGTTCACTATGAATGTAATTAAATTACCTGTAATATTTCAGGTATTGGATTTGCCTTTGTACATGGCCCTACACTGTATGGGTCAACTAGTTACTTCAGCCGTCGTCGAGGAAGAGCAACAGGAGCCCTTGTCGCTGGCATGCCTTGTGGACGAATGGCTATGACCCCTGTGGTGCAGCTTCTGCTAGAGCATTACGGCTTCCGGGGTGTTCTATTAATTATGTCAGCACTGGTTCTCAACATATGTGTGGGAGGAAGCCTGGTTCAACCTCTCAAGTGGCACATGAAGAAACCTTCGAAGCAGGACCCTGTGTCACAACCCTTGATGACAACTCCTGAGTCTTCTGCAGAAATTTCAGTCAAGCATAAGGTATATTATAAGTTTTAATATAACATAACTAATGGATCACCGACGCCTCTTTGAAATGGCGCTTCACCGAAGTCAGTTTGTTTTCAACTCACAAACGTTCCAAATTCAAATAGAAATTGGTACTTCGTTTTTGTCAAAAGTATGAGACATAATCTTACCAGCCTTTTATTTTGTATGAATTTTCAAACAATAAGAGTAATAAATGACTCTCATTTTGAAATGTGTGATCTCGCAATTTTAAGTTTTGAAACTACTAAAAGGTTTTGAAACTTCATGTCGCAGATTACGTAACTAAATTTGAAAATGATGCTCCTTTGTCTAGCTCAATTCAGTGCAGCAAGGTTATTGAGACACTTGGGAAATCAAACAATAAAAATATTGCGACATTTGACCTTGTCATAATTATGTATTATTAAAGTTCCAACTCAAGAGTTATTACGCAACAATTATCATGTCACATTTGCAAATAATTATAAGTTTTTTTAACTAAATAATTGCATGTAACCTTTATGAAGGACGGAGCTTTGGCCCTAGCTCTGATGGCCTTTGTCCAATAGTAATTAATATTTATAGATTGCATGCACGAATCACTTTGGCAGTCATCTAGAATATTTCATGAACTTAATTACCATTCATGAACATATACTATTACAATTAAAGTATTTAATTAGGCGAAGATTTATTAGTTTTGTCGCTATACGTCATTATAAACAAGTAAATTTCAAATTATGATAGTCATACTTTGAAATCGTTTACATAATATGCTAATACGATATAAAATATGCTTAAAAGTTATTTTCTGAATTCTATGCAGGATGTTGACCACGCAACAGATGAAAACACAAATATTGTGCATCTTAACGGAAATGGTGCAAGTAAACAACCTCCAGAGTTCAAGGAGCAAGAAAAAGAAGTGAAGGAGGAAGAAGAGCACGAATCAAAAGAGAAGAAGAAGAAACTTTTTCATCTGGACCTGTCATTTTTCAAAAATCCAAGTTTCTACGTGGTGTGTGCTTCGAGCACTGCAATCGTCTGCGTCAATCCATATGTGTCACTCTTCCTACCAGCATTGGGCCTTAGCAAAGGTTTCTCTCCAATGGAAGCAGCTTCATTGCTTTCCATTATTGCTGGAGCTGAACTTTTGGGCAGAGTTTTCACTCCATGGACTGTGGACTTTAAGTTATTCACTCCCAAGACTGTCCTCATGATCTGCACATTTTGCTATGCCAACTGTCTATGGGGTATGTAGTATTTATACAGGGTGAGTCACCTCTAACACTGACCTGCTCAATAGTTTGTGATGGCCCTATCTGCCACGGTATCAAAGGTGGAAATGCAATTTCCTTGGAATATTAAAGGTGCACCACTATTCCTGCACATAACCATAATTCACCTGTACTGCAAACAATTTGAGCTATTGAGCAGACCTGTCAGTGTTAGGTGACTCACCCTGTATACATTCAATCTGCTCATTATCGATAACTTGGACAAACACTAACCGATTCTTTTTATTTATTTACCTGCATTAGCATTTACAATAGCATCAACTTACATCGCCATGACATTTGTATGTGCGATTGGTGGCTTCTTCGCGGGAGGTCTGATGCCTTCGAACATCTTAACAATCACCAAACTACTTGGACCTGAAAAAATGCCTGCTGCCTTATCACTGATTCACTTTGTGCAGAGTTTCTTCACGTTATTCATGGGTCCATTGCTAGGTAAGCATATTGTTAATGATCTTTTTCCCTCTGTGGAGATGATTTTCGGTATCCTATACATACCTATGCAATATAATTTAATCTTGTTTATTCTGTCCATTCTAGGTTTTGCTCGAGACTACTCTGGCAATTATAACTGGACATTTGGAATGCTCAGCTGCTTGCAATTTATTGCCTTCTCAGCATGGATTGGTGAAAGTTTAGTAAAGAAATGTATAGCTTCCAAGGAAACTATTCCTTCAGATTCCACCCCAGATGAAATAACTGAACCAAATAATGAATGCCATCCAGTTTAAATAAACTGTAACAACTTATCTTTGTAACAGATTGAATCTATACAATATAGTTTCTTATTATATTGCATAAAAACAAAAACTCAACTCCACTTGTAACAACCGCGTGGAGAGAGTTAAATAAGCACAGTATTTATCGTTAGGGAAATTATAATTTATAACAAGAGTTGATATGGATATATTCTTGGTTATAATTATATATAATATATTACTTCTGTATTACTTTTGCTAGGCAAGACTTCGCATATAATTAAGTATATATCGGGTTTTTAGCCTAGCATTTATTGCTGGGAGAAACCAGTATTATTTAAAAATATATTTCAAGTATATTCTTGAAATATACATATGAGCCGCAGTGGAATAGTTTATTTTCTATTAGCCAAGGGCTCATCAAAAAGAGACGGTTGTGGAGTTAATTAATAACATGTGTTCCACTACAAAGCACATAAACTACGCAATTGGCTATGATGGACTATACACTGGCATTTTATTGTAAGGGTTTGATAAGTGATAAACTAGACACAAAATAATTATAATCCTAGACATAATTCGACACTGGCCGTATATGGTATGAAACTATGTATTCTACAGTATGGATGTATAAATGATATTCAAAATGCACGCGGATATTCTGCAGACACCTGAAAAATATTGAGTTGTACCTACTTACAAGTTATAGTTTAGTAATTATTAAAGAATGCTTTACATGTATGATGTATGTATTATCATGATTAAAGTATATTTTATAAAGCTGTGCGTTCAAAAAACCTACTTTATAGTTGAATTTAGATTTACTTGAACATTTCCATGTTTTCTCTGCATTCGTGGAATTTAAATTGCGAGTAAAATGCTCATAAAATTAATCATTTAGACAGTTTGAAATAACTTATTTTTTCAATTTGTTTGAGTTAGGCAGCACAAACCGATGCATTTTTACTTTTTACTTTCATTTCAACTATTTTAGTATTCGTATAACTTCAAGTTCAGTTGCAACGCATGTGGACAAAAATTTCATATTATATAAAAAGAATCGCAATATTAAACGAAATATTTCATACAATTTCAACTCGTCATTATTTGTACATTCCGTGTCTACAAAACTAATACCATTCAATGGGATATTGTTTAAACTACTTCATTGCTTTTCATCCCAGGATGTGATGGACGAAACTCTTTCAGAGCAAGAACATCAAGGAGGACAATGATGGAACTTACTGCTTGAACTGATGCTAAGGTTAGTATTGCGACCAAATATCCACCCTCAGTGTCAATCAACAGCCCTGAATAGGAATAAATGCCAAAATAGAGTTTTTAATTACCCACTCAAAATGAAAATTCTTTTGCAAATGATATTGATTCTATAATCTGAATCTGTTTGTTGTTCATTTCTAAATACTACAAAAAAATCACAAATTTCGACCGATTTTCATATGGGATTACTAAATTTTGACATGATTTCGCTGTACTTACCGATGAGTGGTGTAACTGTAAGAAATAGTATGCACTGGATGAAGTGAACCATTCCATAAAATGCTGGAAAATCTTCATTGCTCATGTACTCGAGGAACATTGGCACAGATATACCCAAACAACCTCCAACTCCAGCTCCGAAAACGACCATGATGATTATCAAACTGACGTAATCCGATGTTGCAACAGTGGCTACAAGTTGGAAACATAAAATGTGTAGCCAATTAGTAATCGCTATGCAAGATACAAGTTGCATATAATTATATTTCAAAACATCAATACACATATTGTGAAACTGGCTGAAGAAATTGTAGCACTGTAAAAAATTTCAGCATTTTTACTCATTTATCGCTAATCAATGTAATTATTTTTTTACTTACAAAAGACTTCTATACATTAGGTTACTGTAAAAATTCATATTTTTCTCCAACATTCGAAGTGGTAAATGATTAATTTGTCCTTCAAAAACAATTTTATCAGCTATGATGGCCATGAAATGAAGATTTCATGCATTGTTCAAGACATGCGTAAAGCGTTAATTATTATACAAAATAATGAACACCAAAATATAACCATTCTTGATGTAGTTTATGTAACAGTTGAAACTTCTTTCCATACATGATCATTATAATTTAAGTTCATTAAAACAGTTTAAATTCAAATAATTTAGGTTTCCCTTTGAAAGACTCGGATTTAATGGTTTTGAAATTTTCCAAGTTATATAACTGTTTAAATTTCATGGAAGAAAATGTAAGACTTGTTTTTAATAACAATATGTCAACATTTCTGCTTTATGTGCCGTTTTCATTCTTACCAATCATGGCAAATGTAGCGAAGAATCCAAACGCACAGAACAAATATTTTCTTTGTACTCCGAGGCAATCGGATGTAGCTGGAACACCAAACCTCGCTATTATATTTGGGATAGCAAAGATTGAAACGAGCCATGCTGCTTGTTCTTTGGAAAATCCTAGTGACGTCACATAAGGTGGGATGAAGAGAATGAAGTTAGGAAATGCCACTAGAGTGAGATTGTAGCTGAACGTTAACACGTAAAAAATCGGAGATTTCAGTTGGGATGGATTGAAAAGTAGACGAAAATGATCAAGGACAATATCCCAACATCCAGAGCTGTTTTTCAGGTCCTGGACAAGCAAATAATGTGTTATAACAATATGGCAAACAACATAAATTACTTTATTGGCACTTTCCCAGACCTTTGACGGCACTGTTTGTTGTTTGCAGTTTTCTGCAACATTTTCACAGCATCCATTAGCATTTTTATTTGTTTCCCCGTCTTCAGCTACAAGTGTTTTGTTCCCTGGAGATTTTACCTGCAAGATGACACCAATAAATTATCATTGCTGACACCGATATTATACAGTTAAAAGAATTTATTTACACGTTCAATAGCCATGACACTATTACTTTACGGACAAGAAAACCTTAAAAGATAAACAAAGGATTTAAAATTAGACTTAGAAGGAAAACTTATTATTCTGAGATTTCTATAAGAGAAAAACAATTAAATTGACTTTAATCTTACATCTTCATTGCTCTGTTCCTCTTCCTCTTCAGGCTCTTCTGGGATTTCTGGTAATATTCTAGACGAATCAATACTAATTGTCCTGTTTCTGTGTCTCACAGGAGGAGTTGAATAAATTCCATCGTTTATTTCATAATAATCGCCAATATTTGGATTCCTCCAAGACCTCGATTCTAAAAGCATAGATTCCTGCGGTTGCTGCAATAATGCAAAACAATTCCTGCATAAGTTCTCAATGCTCAAACATAACATCCCACTGCATAATTTGAGAGAACCGTTTCTTTTGCCTTCCACCATCGAGATATAGAACTGATGACTGAAGTGGTACGGCGATTTTTCGACAACTTTTCCTTAACATCATCACTATTTCGTCTTGACAATATATCAAATTTATTATTTGACCCTGCAAAAGTTACAGATGCAGTAGATTTTTTCCTCTGTAAATTATCGAAAATGTAGATGTCAAAAAACAGCTTTGACATTGAAATCTGACAGTTCACTAGATGAATTATGGAAAATGACCTTTGCAGTGTCTGGAGGTCGAAACAGAGCAGCTGCAGCACAAACGTTCATGGTAATAGCCCCTAATATCAAGATGCATCCTCTATATCCATACTTTTCGAGCAGGTACTCAACTACAGGGGGCATGGCCAAGTTCCCTAAACCACCTCCCATCATGCACAGTCCACTTGCAAGGCCACGGCGTTTTTGGAAGTAAGAACTCATGAGGATGATGCCAGGCGTCAAACACAAACCAGCACCGACTCCTGCAATTTAACACTATCATCCTTGGATCAAATCAATCCATTAATGGCAAGATTAATTTGCGAGCGACATGCGATTACTTACCCCCCATGAAGCCAAAAGTAATGTATAACTGCTGCAGGGTTGTGGTATAGAAACTCAGAGACAATCCCACTGACATTATGAGACCACCCACAAAGGCCACAGATCGACATGAAAACACTTTTACAAGTGCACTGGTCAATGGACCTAAAATGTACAAAATTCATAAATATGGATCTACTTATACTTCATACTCTTCGTACAATAGATGAATAATAATTATTAAGCTATGCAGTTACACATTCTAGTTGCAAAGACATTTTGTCATGACCAGCAAAGTACATGTTTATGTCAGTCTTAGCATAATAACATAATGCATTGTCAGGAAGTTTCATTGTTAGGTGACTAGGCAAGATATTTTTTTACTATGGATACTCAAGGACTTGCCGAATAATTTTTTTTATTCGTCCTTTTATACTGTATAATGTAAACAGTGATTCATCTGAGCTGAATATTAGCTGCAAGGAGTACATAAAGGAGTCACGTAAGCCACTGTATGGACTACAGTTGTTTATTGTAGGATAGTTATGCGCAATTTGCATGCAAGTTTCTTTGAAACTATACAATGGTTCTACACTTCACAATGCAGTGAAAAGGAACTATAACAATTATGTTAATGCAAAAATTAAAAATATAACATTTTGCATGAAATAAATATTTTGGGTGATGCACTTATTTTGTTTCTATATGATGCAATGTTTTGCACCGTTTCATCTATTGTCATTCACATATTTATTTAGAAATAAAGGACATATTCCTTCACTAAAAGGATAACATTTTAATATTTAAAGGGAGTTTCTGACGCCATTCAATAAAAACACATTGTAGTAACATGTTTCTTTAGCTTCCGTCAAAATTGACATATTGACTAAAGAGTTTCCTGTTTTCGAGAAGAGTTGACAGACAAGCCAAGCGAGTTGCATGTTGAAGTGCTTTTCTAGGTCACCTCTGACACAACAAAGCTTTCTAGTATGTAACATATCGATCCACTGACATGTCCATAAATAAATTATCGCTCAATAACAGTGGTAGTTAAAGCGGACAATACTGTCTCCAACAATTATCATGTATGTAACACTAAAAATCGTACATATGAACTTGCTCACAAGCTACCATTCTGTGTTCTCGTCTTAAACCAGGTGAAAGTCCATTTGATATAGCAACCTGTGTTGATTTATTGATAATGTCATATAGCACACATATATATCGATTCTGCAACATGAATATACTATGTCAACTAATGTGCAGTATGATAACGTGACACCAATTCGCATTATTGTATCATATGCACCCAACCCCTTGCTGCATGTAATATTCAGTAGTGCAATGCATGCTCATGTTTGTTTGCCATGTATTGTGAGGATCCATTAAGGGACATATTAGAGTAAACAGCCCAAACAACATGCATATTTATCATCAAGTTAAAACTACAAGGCATTCACCACTAATTTTTAATATGAAACACGAATGTCAAATTTCACACCTTGTACTAAATTGCAAAAATGCAAAAAAGGAAGTTGTTGCTTTTGAAATTGTAATGAAAACATGTTGAAAGTATCCAGATTAAATTTCGACAAGTGATACAAATAATGCAGGTGACTGTAACCAAGCACACTATAAAAATAAACTGTAGAAAACGCTATATTGATGGATTGAAGTTACTTTCTTCAAACTTTGCAAATTAAATTTCGTATTTTACGTAATCAGAATTTATTTTCAGCTAAGTTTTAAATATATTGCATACATTTTGCTCGATCTTAAAATATATTGGCAAATATTTTAACAGCATGTGATAAGAAATGGGAAGTAAACAAACTATTTGCAAATCAAGGCCTTGCAATTTGGTATGTGTCACCTTGTGAAAATCACTAACAGGTTAGTATACCCAACTTTATTATAAACGTGGGAGATTTTGAAACTTATAATTGAAGTATATTTCATCAGTAGGCGTGTTTATTCAGGGTCATTCATTGTTTTTGATCAGACGTTTAAAACATGTACATGATATATTTCTTGCATACACGTTATTTTTTTAATTCTGCACACGTGTATATCAGCAAAAGTGGCAACAGCTTGAGTAAATAAAGTTAAAATAGACAGTTTCAGGGTTACACATAATGTACACATTAGGAAAATGCATAAAGTGCTATTTCAAGCTGCTATTGAGCATTTTTTAAATCTAAAACATACAATTGACAAATTGAGAAAATAATATTGTTGTCGGTATAATTTTTCTTAAAAGCTTAACTTGCCAGTCAACATTCTATATACTCACACATACAAAGTTAGTTTGAAATATTACACTGAAATATTGCTGCAAACTTTGCACAACTCTAAAAATATTCACTAATTTCATCATAACCTTGGAGTGCAAGTATAGTATTTTCCACAAAACCTGTTGGTATAATGTATCAGAATAAGCGTTATCTCCATTTTCCCCCCAAGAACCTAATTGACAATGAGGTCCGATTAACGCCCGAGCACAAACAAGGCGTGGCAAACAAACACATTAGCTTAATACAATGACCACGCCTTGTTTGAAAAAAAAAAAAAACTTGTGTTCTGCAGCCATCTTGCAAAATTTGAAACCATTGACCATTGCATTCTATTAGTTTACGGAACACTTGATACCAGCCAATAAAGGCAATCATGTCAATTTTGTTAACAGTTATGTGGAAGGTCTACATTAGCAAATTTAACCAATGGAGGTCATATCACAATCATTAGCAAAACAGAAATAACACCATTCACCAAACTTTTTGATAACAAATCACATGCAACAACACCGGCAAAACAACTGAATGAGGAAAAGTCAGGCTTGCATTCATGCAATTTACCTTCAACTTTGCCTGGGAAAAATAGGAAACTTACATAGTCCATTCCAGAGTGCCACCATGATGGCTGGAATCCAAGCCGCATCGGCCTTCGAAGTCTCCGGGAAAACGACAACGAACTCATTGATGAACAATCCAAAAGTTGTTAGCAACGAAACGACCAGAGCCCCTATGACCATGGAGCCAACAGTAACCATCCATCCCCAGCCTCCATCAGGGGCAATGGTCTGCTCCGAACTCTGCTCCGAACGCTCCGGCTCCGAACGTTCCTTCGCGGGCTTGAGTGTGGGCTTCACCGCACGATGCTGTGCCCCAGTCTTAAAATTACAGTTGGTTCGTAATTGGGAAGACGGAAAAGATTTCCAATTCTTGTTGGATATAACATTTTGTTCATCATCATCACTGTCCGAATCTGTACGGATTTCTGCAGACATTGTTGCATGGCGCTGTTCAAGTGCTTCTGAAACAGCATGTCCTCCGGTGGCAATGGAGCATGTTTCTTTCAAGTTTCCACGCCCTCAAAGTTGGAGTGCTTGTTCGCAGCACTGTGTTCTTGCAACCAGCAACGATATATGTAGTTTGAAATTGTGCAACACGCGCCTACTACTGATTGCGTGTGCAGCCAAGAAAAGAATATTGCAGCGCCCCCATCGGTCGATAGCATCAACAGTGACATTCGTCACGGGTTTTCACACGTGTAATTTGCCGTCAGCGCGAATTTTAAGCCGATCGATACGCACGAACAAGCAAAAACATTTTGCAATATCCACTCTGTTGTTGCACAAAATGCACTAACATAGGAAAATAAAGTAATTATTATTGAACGGCGACACATTGGAAGTTTTATTGACATGATTTTCAACACAGGTCTTTGTTCTTATTGTTACTGTACAAGAATGTGTATTTCAAAACAAAGGTTTTTAAAAGTTATCACGAGGATCAACCGAACACTTAGTTTTATGGTATCATTTATTACTCCTATAGGAGTTTCTCATAAACAGATTATAATGATAACACTGACAAAATCATTCATCAAATAAGTTCATTGTTTGAATAAGTACATGCAGCTATATTCAGTGTGTCTACTGGAAAGTAATAGTCATGGAAACCCTGGAAAAGTTATTGATTTCTATGTTTTCAATGTGGTATACTGTGGTTTCAATGAAAGATTGAGCCAGGAGGGCGGAGTCATGTCTGGGCCGACCCATTTCAAAGGGGTGCATG
>JAQFZQ010001981.1:0-16119 GCA_034696005.1 Glomeris marginata
CCAATCATGGACAGACTAATTGGCCAGTAGTCCCAATTTACCCAATGGCAGGGTTGGTCATAGTCCACTTTTACCGCACTGTCAGTTCACCTTTAATTATCACTGCGTGCATGTATACATCTACCAGTCTAAACGTTGTTCACATATTTCAACGTCTTAGTAACGTTCTTGCCACCATATATAGCTCTTGAATATTTGAGATCTGGAAGGACAGTTCTTTAGTGTCCATTAGACACTTGTGAAGATTATATTTGGGTATTATAATTATTATTATTAGGGCCTTCGGGTCTTTTGAATTATGATTTACTAAACTCAGTTTCATTGTAATCATATTACAAACATCGATTGTTGTTGTAAGGTTAAGGAGGAAAGGTAAGCTGTAATCTTCTTTAGTGCATGAACGTGGACCACCAAACAAAGATCAAAACTTTGATAGTAAACCAGTTCTGCCATTGGTTGCCCTTATCAAATGTATTTTTCATCAGTGAGCAAACGGGCAAGATCTATAATAAATTAGAATTTAGTATTGGTTTCCATGTCAACATCGATTAAATTACTATTTCACAGCTAGAAGAGTCAAAAGAGAAATCAAAACGCATACAATTAATATAGCCAGTGCAAATATTTCCTATTAAAATTATAATTTAAATGAAGCAAGCACCAACCAATTTTATGTTTGCATTAAATATTGGTAATAATTACTTGAGACAAAAGTTTAGATACTGAGGTACCTACACATTTAAAGTCATTACCTAATATTAAAACAAGGGATGACTTTATTTGTGTTTACACATCTTGATTATATTGGTGTGGAAGTTGAATGTACAAAGAAACCACATGCTTGATATATTCTACATTTATGATAATGTGATGCATGACGGAGAGTGTAACTTTATAATTGAAATTGTGAATTCACCTGAACTTTTGCACGAAACTGTGGCTGTGAACGCATTTCGAACACGTTTCTTTATCCATATATTTCATGTTTCTGTGGCACTCTCTGAAACTGGAGCCGAAATTTTACGAGCGATGCACATTTTGATGTGTCTTGGATTAAGATTGGGTTGCGAATTTCCCACAGGGGACAACGCTTTTTTTCCTCCCTCTTTCTCTCTCTTTCTCTCTTCACAGTTGCATCTTTGAAAACATCCGACTATATATAGGTTTTTTGTAAAAAATTCACAAGTATAGATACATAGACCTGCTGCACGGTATGCCACCTAACGGATACTTCCCTTTTCATGATGGTGGTCAGGCATTGGGAAAATTGGGTGAGAAAGGGCGGCCAATTCCTCCTCAAGTATTATCCTAGCCTTACAGTACTTTGCCCCCTTAGAACTTTTTTCTCCAAAAAAAGTAACAACCGAAGAATATGGAAGATCGATGGACGTATTATTACCACCAGCTTTTCTAAATCCCACGAGGGTCAGGCGAAATTTCTTGTATAAACCTTAACATTAGGGGCCTTTAATAAAACACGTTTTACTGAGATATCTATTTGAACTTGTGCATCATTATACTATTTCTAGGCTACATAAATTTAAATTTGACACTACTTTGTGGGCATTAAATTTCTTGATATTCTGCAAAAAGATTCGACAGGCAACCACATATTTCCATCAAGATATTTAATAAAGTATCATAATAAACGAATGTGCCTTAAAATCAAAATATTTAACATACAAATGCAGCATGTAGGCTATAGTTCTGCAATTATTATTTGATTATTACAGTATTTGATTTTGTTTTTCCTCATTTAATTAATTGTTCTCTAAATATAAAAACAATGTCTTATTATGCAAATTGTGATTTTAATACTTCCTTAAAACAAGTTCTTCAATTGTACATCACTTTATAAGAAGTAAATTATCGGCATGTGCTCTATTTAACTTAATTAAATATGACTTGTAACAAATATATTTCTCGTTCAAAATTAAATGTGATTTTGTATGATGAATCACTTGCAATTAATTAATTAATTTATATTCAGTTATCTTATTTTATGATGACATAAACGGAGATGACAAGTTATAGTTATCAATGGTGACACTTTATCGAGATTCTACTGTACATTTTACTCTCTTGACCTTTAAAATGTAGTGACATAAGTCAAGGTGCTCTTACTGTATAGGAAATTTCGCATACAGTACCATGTACGCAATTTCTAATTTAATTTGGAAACGTCTGTCAGGTTAGCTGAATAGAAATGTCAAATGCGGAATACGCAATGCGACTTGAATTGCCAAAAGCGCCCCCTTGGAGGTCGGCTTTGCCTGGTTGTGGGCTATCTTTAAGGAGGGCTTCGCTGCTCTGTTGGATTTGCGGGTTGTGCGCGGATTCATTTGAAAAGATGGCAGGGGCTGGACAAGGACACGGATGGATTGATGGGGGGTCCTTACTGAATTATGGTCCTTCTTCCCAAGTCGTTTCGTAGTTGTCTTCGCATAGGAAACGGAAAGGAAGTTGAAGGAGGAGGAAGAGGAGGAAAAGACGGAGAAGGAGGTAATGGCGACGAGCTCCATTGGAATTCGTGGGTCTGGCCAAGAATTCAGTTATGAATTTTTTGTGAACTGATTTTTTCCTCTTAGCATCTCTCCTCCCTCTCCTTTCCTTTCTTCTCCCCTTGCCTCCTTTCCCGTTCATTCCTTCTCTACTGCTGGAGGAGCATTTGGCAGTCATTTCGGCACTCATCATCATTATCTTTTTCAAACGATCAGACTTATTAATTTTCGATCGGATTTTTCGGAAATCTTGGACATAATTATCTTGGAAGTGTGATGATTATTATACCTTCTGTTGTTTATTATAAGGAATGCAATATAAAAAATATCCGCATTTATTTTTCAAATAACAATGTAAGACAAAATCAATGAAAAATTTTGTAATATCAATATACACTGTACATGCATAACAGTACCTATAGCAATAAACGAGAATTGTGCTGGCAATTTTACTAATACGCTATAAAGCTTTTTGTAAACATGGGTTGTAACTACAAGAAGTGCTCAGAAATAGAAATTTATCTCCTATCTGCATTGGAGTAGATTTAAAATGGCGGATGTTATTTAAGAAAAAGGAAAAGTTTAGTATTGACGTGGAAGGAAAGTGCGTTTTGAGATTTACGCTCGGGGTTTGCATGAATATTTGAATGTCGCTGTAAATAGTGGATGACATGGCACTCCACCGATGCCCTTAATGGCCGAAAGAGCAGTTTCCAAAGATAAAGGAACTTTAGTCGAGCCTCAAATTGCTTTATTTCTCTACTCGGAAATGAAAGTTGGCGATTTTTTAAATGCCAGGTTAAGAGTTAGCGTAGAATCCATTACTTCATAGGGAATCTCATGTTAAAGCAGGGTTTTAGTGCTCAATTTTTGCACCAAAGAGCCAAAAGGATCTGATGAGCTTAGCAAAGAGAGAGCATGATACGTCAGTCAGCATTTGCCATGTCTAATTTCCAAGGCAAACGTTTTGCCTATATAGTAATTTTAAATTCTAAGAGATATTTCATGGAAAATTGAAGTTCGATTTTGATGTGTCACACTGTTATAATTGGAGCTATTCAAAAAACGTATATAAGCTGCGAAAACTTCAGTTTTTCATGTTGTCAGTAATTTATTATAACACGGATATTTTACGTAGCAATTATACGCGGCATAAAACTTCATGGTGGCTAATTTCTTCAGCAAAGTAATAAAAAAATAACAAAATAAAATTACGCTCTAAATTAGACCTACTTGTATATTTATGATATGCTAACTAGCATGTTTTTTTTTTTATAAAGCTAGGCTACATTCCTCGTATTCCAAAAACAAGGATAACTTGCTTGTTGTAATGTGGAATTGTTTAAAATCCATATGAAGTTTCTGTATATCATAGACAAAATATGAAATATTTATAAAATTCTGACTATAATTGAAATTTTTATTAATATTGCATCATATGACTTTCCCTATAAATTTTATTGCTGCTACTTTTTTATTACATTAAATGTTTTGCATTTTGCATTGTTTGTTTTTTGTTTTTTGTTTGTTTTATAAAATGGACTGCTTGGGAAATCTACAACTTTCCAACCCTATGCTGTAAAAAGAATTTAACATAAAAGTATAGATTGTTATAATAATTGAAATGTAAAATTAATATCGTATTGATAATTTTTTTGTAGATCAGACCTTGCATGGTAAATGTTTCCATGCACTTTGCAATTTATGCACTTGCTTCTATAATGGGTACATCCATTATACTAAAATATAGCACAAATCACCATATCGATTAATGTTTAATATGATGCATGACAGTATAATGGGAATGGGTTTCCTGGTATATATAATTAGAAATGATATTATTTTTTATAATGTGGTTCCAATATTCTTTGATCAGTAAAGTAGAGCTCAATGATTAAGTGCTGATCCTTTAGTTGACCTCTTATATGATTGTATGCTTATAGTTGTCAGACATGACCCTGTACAAACACGATAAACAACTGTGTATATGGATGTAAACATATGCATCATATATCGATTCAGAGTCTAGGTATAAGGATGATATGAAGTCTTAATTTATCCTTGGCTAGTGCACAAGTCTTCATTATTCTCTTTGGGATTTGCAGGTCAACACGTATATTGCAGCAATGTAGAAGTACTTTATATACGCTTGCATCGATCGGTCATATCTGCAATCATGTTTTCTGAAAACCACTTGACATTTCCTTGCAACCCCTCTGAATATCTCTAATCTATCGCCTTTCCTGCAAGAAGTCGCTCAATAAATGTAATGCGTCAATCATGAGACTTTTTAATTAAATGGAAAGAATTTCGGACATTAATTCATGCATTATGCAAATATTGGCGGATTAAACTTGAGAAATAATTCCGTATATTGTATATGTATGTGAGCAAGGTGAAATATGTGATATGGGATATTAATGGCAGCAAGTGTAATGAAAATTTACTTAACCTTAAGGGCTATTCCTACATTTCAGCTTGCAGTTTAGTGCTCGGAATGCTTTGAGACGCTGTTAAAATGCTGAAAGAGAGCAAGTTTCTAGCGCTGAGAATTCAAGAAAACTCGAATGCATCATATTTTCGTCCCATTAAAAATTCCATTAGTTTCATTAAAAATTAATTTAGCTGGATGCCTCAAATTTGAAGTCCTATACGTGAAATGATTGATGAATATTAATACTAGCCACTTAGCATTTCATCTTATTTATCCAATAATTTACTGACTCGTTCAATTTTACAAATTTAAAACTACATTTTATTTATCTGCTAATTAATGTGATTTTTGAATGTTAAGCAGCGCAGTATATGGATTTGAATTTGCATAACATAAATTTGTATAACGTTAATATATTGTTAGGTAACGTTCTTATGAAAACCAGTCATTTATAATTATAGGATGTGTTTTGGTGCATCATTTTGTTCTGAGGCAGTTCCATGAAATGGCGTTTATTGAGCAAAGAACCTTAGAAATCCGCCATTTTATTCAACAAACTGTTTCTATTTGAAAAAACTGAGATATTTTTCTGTTATTGTATATGGTGTTGGTTTTGCAAAAAGCGCAGCATAACAGGGGGTAATGTGGTTGATGCTGTTTTGTGCGTGTGGTGAAGGATTTAGGATGTTGAAGATAAGCGGATCTAGGCAAGGTCTTAGAGCTTGTATCTCAGTTGCGATTCAGCGACCTAGTGAATGATATTTCGACATCAGCAGAGGTGTCCAAACGTTTTATGGCACCATCATGCAGAAGACAAACGCACATGTCTGTATCCCAGGTTTTTACGGATAACTTCTGTGGTATAGAGCTACGTATCTCACTTCAGTCACATCTTTCATGAATCTTCTTAGAACGTTTCGTTTAATATTTTACAAATCACTTTGGAAAATTTAAAATCCTGCCAGAAAATCATGTTGAATTATCATTATTTTAATTTCCTTCCAATCCATTGACATTGAGGTAACGCCATGAGTGTAATTAATATTCACTCAGTTAAATTTCTATTTAATCTACAAATATTTCCACAGCATTCTTTAATATCTTGTTAACATGCTTTAAAATTTGGGCAGGGTATCACTTTAATTTAGTAACGTATCATAAATAAACATATCTTAGGTCTCGTCCATAAATGACATTACAGGTCAATAATACATTCTGAATGCCTCTTTGTTCTGGGGGGGGGGGCGGGGGGTGCGCTAATTATAACATCATTATCATTCATTTTATGACAAAATGTTAGCTACATTTGTATTTCAGGGACACTTCTATTGTTTTGTAAGGGAATTTCTTTGTGAAGTAGGGCAATCCTTCATATAGAGTTGTAATCATCGAAAACGACACCAGGTGGCAGCAGTAATAACGTTTACGAGGCTGTTCCATTATAACTTCTCTGCAATGATCCACTGGTATGGCTGGTTATACGTAGTAGTATACTGTATATGCAGCTAGTTTATAATAGATTTATAAACAAATCGTTGAAAGTAATCTAAACATTTATCACCTTTGGAATACATTTTTGAAAATTAGATAATAGTATTGCTTTTATTTTTGCTATATAGCCCTGTTTCTCATGTGATGCATGCAGGAAACAATTGCTGCATGATTTTGCAGAATTTCCTCCAGAAATACTTTGTTGAGAAAGACCTGGCCTTTTGTTTTCGTTTTAATTATATAGTAGTATAGCTACTTTTGTGGTATGAATAAATTTCTAAGTATAATTTTTGCTTGACTTAATTACATTAAACTAAAAGTATACACAATTTTCAAACCAAAATATTTATGTCTTGCATCGATGAGTCAAAATACCGATTTGGAACAGTGAAGCAAAAACTAACTAAGTATACATAAGTCGCCTACGATTGGTACAAAAAACCCAATTCTTCCCACCGTGCTCATGTATGAATTTTGTAACTCCTAGAAGGTGGTATATGTATACAAGGCAAGTAATTCTATTGGCAGCTCAGCTCAGAATGATGTCTTTTGTGACAATTAAATAATAAAAGGGTGTCTTTTTTATATTCGTGCTCACAGGTGCAAGTCGGTATTTCCAACTTTTATTCAAGAGGCGAATCTTTAACTTATGTCTGTGAGAAGGAGCTTAGGACCTACTGTATAGGAGAAAGAGAGAGAGAGGGAGCTCCTTATAGAAATGGGTCCTTCTTAGAATAGCATGGGTGTATGTGGGTGCAGCAGCCAGCAATCCGTTTGCAGTTGATGTATAGCGGTCATGACCGTTTAAAAAGCAGTAGTGGTCCTCTTTCATCTCCTTGCCGCGGATGCAATTTGTTTGAGGTCACAGTTGTTGCCAACTTATTTGTCCTTGCGATCGTCACGTGCCGACCCAATGACTTATAATTACAAAGTCGCCACTACTGTTTACGAGTGCCATATGCACATAATTTTCCAACTCTCCCAATTTTTTTGGGGTGGAGGGGTTGGTTGGAATTAGGGGTTAGAACCCAAGGAGTATGTCTAGTCATTGTGATGTCTGGAAGTTTATGGGTGAGGGTGGGGTTGAGGTGTTGAGAGTGGGAGGGGGAGGGGGTTAACCCAAGTAAATCCCCATATGATAACTTGTGTCTTTGAGTTTTAGGTAAAACTCCATATATTATGTTTGTTTAGACTTGCAGTCTTGCAGTGGAACCCCAATTTAGCGTTTATGCTTGTTTACCATTATAGAAAGTTATACACTTCAGTATTTTAATTTTTTTACTCACATTTTGTTTTGTCTTGGAACCAATTTTTGGTATAACAATGCACTTGTGGAACTATTTACTATTCGTTATGCGAGGGTCCTTTTTATGCTGTTAAATCTCCCTATAATGCCACCCAGTGGATAATTGATTTTTCACTTATGTGGGTATATGCAGAGATATTCGTGCAGGGCGAAATTTAAAGGTGAACTGACGAGGTTTTGTAACATACCCTGGAAAGTGTGCAATTCTATAGAATTGATGCCAGTAAAACGATTGGTGCAAACAAAACTTTTTAAAAAAATTGTTACCACAAGTTACGAGTAGTTAAAGAGGGCGTCATGGAAGGACAGTGGCACCGCGCTGGTGTCACAGTGTCCTGTTTTGGCAAAATTTGAATTTTCAGCTAATGGCAGAGCTATATCAATGGCGCTCCAGTGAACGGATCTCACAATATACTATACCCCTTACAATCCGCAAATATGAAACTAAATAATTAATAATATCTGTGGCAATAATGCTTCAATTATAATGGCGAATTCAACGAGGGAAACTCAAATGAGAGGCACCGCGAATGGTCGGATAACCATGACCTCCCTCGACTTCAGTGTACTCAATGTGTACTACTTCACTCACTCACTGTTAGTACACATTTTGGACATGGATGGTGCGCGTGCCAGTGAGCTAGTTTACAGCAGTCTTTTTGCCATCGTAAATTCCTAAACTCAGTGTCATTTCAAAATTGACTGTTGCATTCTGAATGCAGGATTGTTGTTCCGACTTCAGTGGTGATTCTTGTGATTTACTGATGCCAAATGTATGGGTGGCCGGAGTTAATATTTTTTAAATCGATAAATCACGCTGGCTAAGATGACCTCCCGCTGTGGCAAATAAATGTTGCCTCAAGCTACTAAAACGGATTTTGTAAGGTTTAATGAGCATCTTGGTGCTGCTTGGGTTCCACGGAATTTACAACGTGTCATAAACTACTTAGGCAATTTTGCATAGGCGTACAACACATGGGGAGGAGTGGAAAGAGACGTCAAGGTTCTTCTAGTTTGACGTGAAAATAACCACAGTAATGAACAGGATGATTACAAGGCGAAACCGCCTTTGTGGAGACCTAAGGTAGGTCAGTTAAGGCTCCAGGTCCAAGAACCCCCACGGCCAGTGGCATGCCATGACTTTAGTTTATGGACACAGCTGATGGTGTGGCCTTTATGACCTAAGCAGTCCATCGTGGGAACCAAGAATCTTAATCATGTTGTTGCACACTCACTCAAATATCCCTTCTAAAGGCTCTCTTGAGGGGTCTTGGGGAAGGGATGGGGCCAGGGCCAGAGCATCTCACTCGGTTTCAGCTAATTGGTGCGTTGGTCCAGGACATCCCGGACTTGGAGGGGTTGTAAAGGCAGGAAGAAAAGGTCCATTGATCATGAGGGAATGCTGCTCCTGCAGTCAACAAAACGACACTAAGTGGCTTTTTTGAGCAAACCTTCAGTGCGACTTCGGGCCTCAAGATTAAAAACCCTTATTGTTTGCAATTGTTCATTATTCTTGCCCAAACTGCACATTTTGAGGAGGAATTCACTTTGGTCTTTTATTTGATCTTGAAATGGTGTTTGAAATGAAGAAATTACCTATGTGTACTATAGTTTCTTTGGAATTGTGTTCTATAAATATGTTCAAAAACTATTGATCCATGCAGTATGGAAGTTTATTACATCAAAATTGAATACAAGATAAGCAAGTTTCTAGTATTAAAAGGTCCAAAACTGGACGAGTAGGTCAATTAACTTTTTTGAACTCTTCCCCCTTAATTCCAAGTGGTACTTCACTGCATAGCATGCTTTGGTTGTGCATGTGTTCGTTTCCTTTACATTTTTGTTGTTTTTGCGTTCACAACATGGTTATTAACACTTGCAGTTGCACTAAATTTTACGTGCTCTTCAACTTCGTAATTGCATGTGTGGCTCTATCTTCAACGGCTCAAAAGTACATGTTGAATGACCTTGAAGGCAAGGTCAAAGGTCAAATTTGTTGCCACCATTGAATTCTTCATCCTTGCTTTCCTATACTGTCCCAAAACCATATTTCACGAACACGCATATTTTGTGAACTATGGGGGCGGTTAGGGACAATGATACACCCTGTATGTACTATATAGCTGTGTGTTTGACCATGGAGGCGTTTGAAGATGTTAACATATCAAGAACAGTGTTTATAAGTACTTTTCTCAAGTCATTAATCTTCGCAGTACTTATTAAAGCGGTGCGTGTAATATGTCGTAAATACTTTTTATCGAAGATTTGAGTAAAAAACTTCTTGTCTATGTTTATAACGTATCCTGTAACCCTATGTTATGTATATTACTGTGGCAGTGACGTCATCTGTAAAAGGAGCCGCAAAGCACTCTCTGCAAAACATGGCACCGTTTTGTCCCCTTGAGCTTTATTTATATATATCCCTGGTGGAGGCGTTTTTATTCCTGGTGGCGTTTTTACTCATTTAGCTATTAAAAAGTTGTAGTCGAAAAAAGTAAAAAGAAAAACGCAAGTGCATTCCGAGAACATGTGAGAAACAGTATCTGAACTTCTTTTTGGAGAAAATTTGGACTGACTGACTGATGCAGAGACACGAGCGATTTAGTTTTAAACTTCTCTTAAGCATACGTAATTCCAGCTTGACTGAGCTAAACTTGCGTAAAACGTCATATCATATTTCCCAAAAATTTAGACGTTTCATGCTCTTACTTTGCATTTCCATATTTCCATAGGCAAAGAATGCAGGGTAAAGTGATGACTGATGCTATACCACTGCAGTGAAGCATTGAGTGACTAATATTTATCAAAATTGGCAACACGTGTTTACAGGAATCTCCAATTTGCGATGCATGGGTATAAAACTTTAAAATGTTGGCATGCATGCATTATTAAATTACCTAATGAATTTTTAACACTTTATCGCAAAATAAAATTGGAATTTAAATATTTTATACATATATATTTATATATAGTGGAAACTGTGTTATTTTTCCATACCAGATGTTTTGATGTATTTCAAATTAAATGAGCATACATCTCCTGTTGCTGAAAGAATTAATGATCTTATCGTTATGCACGGTTCACATGTGCATGTATAAATGCATTCAAATGAATTGCATATTATCATTTAGACGCCATCCTAATGAATCAGTCAATCAGCACTAATAATAATAACTTTAATAGGACTTCATTCACTAATGTGCACATTTGAATTATGCATTAGTCTGTTTCGGCTCCATGTATACCACACAGCTTTGCTCTAAAAATTGCTTCAATATCACTGGTATGTAGAAGATAAATAGATTAATTGAACCATGCATGTATTCTGTTCACCTTGGAAGGAAATGCCACACGTACATTGAATTTCCATGTTGCAATCAGGAGTGATAAATCTATGATGACAAATAATTGAGAATCTTGAATTTGATGGTGCTATGTGATATTTGGACCTTTGTTTCAAAGAGCATTAGGTAATATACACTGAACCATGTTGTTGCCATTGTGGGCTTCCACTTTTATGATTCCTTAAGAGGGTGTTAGTAAACCGCAGCTTTACATTGCTTCCCTTGTATGTAAACAAACTAGGAATACACACACAGGCTCGAACATTAAGAGAGCTAGACACCCACCCAGACAGTATTGGTTTTTGCATGATGAAACGTGATGCGAAAATACATACTTTCAGGTTTATATATGCTATGTGCAGCAGTGACTTTTGTGATGCTATCGAAATAAGAAGGAAATGTCTTTTTGATTGTAGAAGAAGATAGGATTTCGATTGCCAATTAAAGATCAGTGTAAGTTGATGAGCTCAGCTCAACCGTCTCTATTCAAACACATGGTTGCTTGAGTTGGGTCTCCATTTGTACCAAGCATTTGTACATTGGTGGAAACAGATGCTGCCCTTTGGGGTACTCACACAGACACTCAGACGGTGTGCATTTCACATTTGGGGCTGTCACTAAAAGAAAGGGCGTCCAAAAATCCCAAAACCTTTTGCATGGTGGGAACGTGTAAGCGCCGGAACTGCTGCATTACTTTTTCTGATGTCAGCAGAATAGGATACTTACCTCCTGACCACGTCATACAGTCTACACTTGCTCACCTCATGAATGCCAGCAAGGATTGAATTTCACGATTTTGAACTCTATAGGGTCGTTGGCTTTAAAGCAAATTTTCTATGATAGCTGTGTGAACGTAATTTACTTTGAAACTTACAGTATAGAATTTAGTAGGCCCAAATTGGATGCTGCCCATGTTAGTTTAGAGAACTTAATTTTTGCTGTATCATTGTCATATAAAAGTTACATGCATACACGCAGTTTTCATTTATGAGCAATATGAAATTTCTGAAACACAGAAATAACAATGAAATACAACATCATGTGCTTTCCCAACACTAACATCATGCAATGTATATGTTCTTTCGGCCAAACTTCCAACTTTCAGAAATTTATAAAATTCCACAACAATATCAATTAATTTGCGGACCTAACTTTTCAAATTGGTTCTGTCTCTCTTAAATATGAAGCACAGCCAAATCATATAGGCTACTGCTCTTTACACCAAAGAAGTCACTCCAATTCTCCTAGCCTCCCCCTAATTAGACGAGCCAACTGAATAGGACGGGGGTGAAAAGTGCAGTGCATTTCCAAGACAGTGCAGACACACAGGTGCAAGCAAATGGCACTGCACTTCGCACCCCCGTCCTTTCCAGTTGACTCGCCTAATTAGGGGGAGTCTAGGAGAATTGGAGTGCCTTCTTTGGTGTAAAGAGCAGTAGTATACTTCCGAAATGCCTTTATACATAAATGATATTGTGTAACGTACATTTTGAATTTTTTTCTCTATTATTTAAACACATTCTGCCTGCCTTACCCTACAGAGCTGAAGCTAAATGCTGCACAATCATCTTTATTTTCTATTATTCATGCAACGAAATCAGCTTTAAAATTGCATAGGAAAAACTAATACAAGTTTCAAGAAAAATGTATAATGTATGCTAATGAAATATTAATCGCCATCATTACCGAAGAAGAATCTTCTGTTACCAAAGCAACAGATTCAATAAAAATACTGTACCTACTTTTTCCGAATTACATATTTAATTTCTACAGTTTCAAAATGAAATCCCAAATTGCAGATGCACTGGTATTATTTTGTTGTTTTGGTGCCAGTTCATTAAAAAACTGGTTTTGGTGTCATGAAATAACACCACTGTAATGACGAGTGAAATATTCTGAATTTGAAGAAAGTTAGATGATCCATAATTTTCATTTTCCATCTGAAATGACAATAGTTTTTGCTACGTGTTCACACGCAATGGAAAGGGAATCAGGTGAGATTTGCTGTTGTAGCATTGTTCTCACACCAAATCCCATCACGAAATGCTACAACAGTAACCTATAGGTATTGTATGCAGTCACCTTTTAGGAGGGGGATTGGCTGCAAGTCCAGCTCCTAATCTGGGGATTGCGTGATCGCAGGCTTATGACGCATGCTCACTCAGAATTCCTTTCCGTTCAGGAATTGTAAATGCAACATGAAAGGGAATTTCTCTCACTTGTTGCCCTTATCGGGTTGAGAGTGACGTGTGCATTGAGGAAGAGCATTTTCCCCCAAATGCCCTTATCCAACACTCGATCACCTGACACATCGCCTGTAAGCTTGTCATGAGGGGCACTTGCCTAAAACCGCTGTCCGACTTTTGCGCCCCCCCACCCCACTGCCCAGCATATTGCTCTGTACCTCCCTCGAGGCTATTTTCTCTCTCGCATAAACTCCTTTTCCAAGCGAGAAATTTCGAAAAGGAAAGCGTTTATGTGTGAGAGTGTCCGAGAAACCGACTTGTATACGTCATATTTGTCCCATTACTTCCTGTTATGTCTGCCCATGGGTTTTAGGATTTGAACACGTGTTAAAGCCAGACAAATGTCCATTCCTGCTGTCCAAATGTGATCCTTCGAATCTGAAAGGGAAATATCCAGGTGGGATTTGCTCTAAACCAGGTTGTGACCCTAAAAATCTCAACTCAAGTAGGGTCACTTCACTATAATGGGAACTTTAATTGCTTTCCCACGATGCACTGGGTGGTGATTAATATTTTATGGTTTATCTCTCTTCGAGTGTTGATATTAAACTACCTAGGTGTGTATTGACTAACTTGCCTTTGTTTAGAGACCTCCTGTTGTGTTCATGTGCTGTTGTCCTTCTCCCATATAAGCAACCCTATTGTAATTAATGCTCCATAAAATCCTTCACCCAAAACGACATGTTGTGTTGTGTGAGTGTGTGTATGAATACAACGGGTTTGAGTGCTTGCATCTCGTTGTTAAACCGGGCCAATGCCAGTGATGAATGCATTTCAGTCCTGCAAAGTGCTCAAATGAATAGCTGCACGCATGCTGAATGTGTTCTAACAAAACGTCGATCAGTTTTTGTGGCTCAAAAAGCATAGGAACACTACATAGTATTTAACCTTGTATGGATATTTTAATCCTGCATGGTGAAATAACATTTGCAGATCTAATTATATTCCAATTGTGGATCATTAACTTTATATAAAGGAATAAAGTTTATCCGTTGGAATCTTGCTGATAAACCTACAGTGAAATCAGTGTGACATTATTACTTTATTTTTGCTAAACTAGCATATATCAAGTTATTGAACCAAAACAATATTTATCTAAACATCACCAAGATTTTGGATAGGTACCTAACTTTAAGATGTTTATGAGGAATCATTAGTTACATTAATTAATACAAATATTATTTCCATTAAATAATTAATTTGGCCAAAAATTAAGGAACTGAAAGGAAAATACTTAACAATTGTTTATTGATTTTTTTGGAAACAGTAAAAGTTAGGCGAAATGCAAACACAACGTACCACAATTATGGTATAACATCATTCGCTTGGAAATTTTTAAAATGACAGAATTATGTGCTTCACATTTGATCTAATTGCGCCATAAAAAATTCCAAATTCTAAATTTAGGGACTGTGGGAATTTTAGTTTTACCTGCATTGCACATTTTTCATAGTTTCTTAAGATGCTGAATGGATGGATTCCAATAAATTTTACATATGAATTGGTGATTCGTACAGTCAGGCATGTGGTTAACATTTTTACATTTCAGCAAAACGTTTCTGTCGTACGAAACATTATGCAGACGTGCAGGAAGTTTCTGCTCAGTCAAAGTAGCCCTACTTGTGTCAAGTGGTGTAGTTCCTTATCTTAGTAACAGGAGTGAGTGTCCTTCCAAGTTAACAGAATAGTGAGTGATCTCCAAGATTATATATGCAGTCAAGACTGTGACTCATGGCAACAGCTATATAGACTCGTTGAAGTATCGATCCAATCTCAATTTGGAGTGATGCTTAAATAATATTGCACTTCCTAGAAAGTTTATATGAATTGATGACCGCAGGCCACGTTCTCCAAACACTTGTGTAACATATTATATTCCATGTAAGATATGTCATTATGAAGTCATATAGTTTGCACACTGTAATGTGCTATGTTGTTGTGTGTTTACTATATCTCGAACAAAGTATTTACTTGGAAAAATTATGTATTTTATAAGCAACTGAAAGTTTCGAGAATTATGTTCCTTAAATTCAATTACACCTCTGAGCTCATTGTACTGAGGTTATACTATATGTATAAAAATCAATGAAATGTGTGATATAGCGTGCACCTTGTTTGAATTGCCTTGGATGAAGCCGCGTGCATAATTTTAATAATGAGATTACAGATTAAAATTTCTAGTCATGGATTTAAAATTGTCGTTTTTCATTATGAACTTAAGCTAGGAAATCTCTTAAACCGTACTTTTAATTCGTAATTGTACGATGCTAATAAAGTCAAGTAGGGCAAAGTGTAGAACAGTGATTAATTCTTGTCGTGTGAATTTTAAAAGCCACTGCTGCAGCTTGATCCGAAAGGAAACTCGTGTTTTAATCCATTTTCACTTAGAGGTTTTTAATGCAAATGCAAATACGTGATAGGGGAGGGTGATAATATTATTTCGAAGAAAGGGTTTATACCTGATTGGATTTAGGCAAGTAACCCTGGGATACGTTTATCTCAGACAAGGGGTTATGTAGTTAATCCCCGCATATTGTCCTTTTGCTTGTGTATATAGTACACACACGGGACCCTGTGTTAAAGGCAATATGTATGTATATGTAGGGAAGGGAAGTGCGGTTTGAGCATAAATTATCTGTGCATGAATCGATTTACCTTCGTATAGAGCTTTTCCATCACGTGACTTCGCACTGCATTATGGGATAGAATGGAATAAAAAATTCCCGAAAATTCCGTATTAGCTGACATCTTGGATCACAGGTTCATGAGCTGTAATTGTTCTGTACACGTTATTAAA
>JAQFZQ010001982.1:0-16112 GCA_034696005.1 Glomeris marginata
TGTATACCTGATATCCTGTGCCGAGTATTTTTGAAATCCGTTACCTGAGGTTTGACCGTGTCAGAAGTCCTTTAACAAGTTTGCAAACTTTAGTTAACATGTTTCTACCAGTAGTGTTCATTTCAAGATTTCTGAGAAACAATGGAATGAAATGCGGGCAATTTTACATGGAAAACAGAAATATTTATGGGAATTATTAAAATAAAGGGCATATTACTTATATATAGGGGCTCCAAGGTAAAATGATATTATCGTGGGTGATATTGCTATATTAGGAAACTCAGGGATTATTTATTTAAGCAAAGATTTACATTCTGTTTATCGTATGCAAATGCTAAATCGAAGATGTTGGAAAAGTTATGTAGGATACGGTGTTGTAAATTGAGTGTAAATTTATGTGCGACTACCGCTATGTGTTATTATAGTCGGATTTTGCTGTATAAATATTAATTCGCCATATGTGATGAGCAATTGGGAAAGTTTATGGATTTTTAGTGGGGTTGAGTTGGGTTGGTTTGGTTGCAGGTTGTGACACGTGTATTGGGAAGATATTGGATTTATGCAGAAAATCAAGTGCATGCTTTTGAATGCCAAATTCAGCACTTCAGTATTCGCTCTATATGATGCATTGACAGTGAACTCTTGAACGGTACGTGCTTGCAATTTTCAATACCTATTCTTGGCATGCACATGAACCCACACAAGGTGGTTCACAAGTCCCTCCCCATCGCATTTTTTAAATTTCGCATTCAGATTTCTCGCTATTTTGATCGAGTCATCAAGCCATGAGTACTGTAGCACATTTCTATCTATAAAACTAACTAATTTTCCGTAGGTTTTTTGCAGAAAAACTTTTTCTTTTCAATGTTGAGTCATGGAAGATATTTGAGGTCATTCATGCACAGGAATAATGATTTCTTGTGAATCACTGTTAGGTACATCAAAATTAACTATAATTTAAGTATAGTTTAGCCAATTACGTCTATTGGAGAAATATGAAAGCAAAGTTTCTAATGAATCTCCCGAATTTTCACAGTGACATTTTATATTTCCTCAAAATTGCAAAACTGCTTTTTATATAATTTCACTTTATTTTAAGGCCATTATTAATTATATTGATTGCCACTCGTTATTTTAATCATGATACCTAATAACCTAATCAGTAATGTAAATATGTGCATGCAATCGACTATTATTAAACTTTCTTCGATATACCAAGAAATTACGAATCTTAAAATCTATTATGCTTCAAGAAGTTGTTGAAGGAAACCCTGACACTATAAATTTGGTTGAACATGGAGAATTACTTAATGAGTAATTCTTCTCATTGGCCGTTTCCTGCTTCCCATTTTTGCTTAATTAGTTCCTTGGTGGGTTTGGGCTTGGTTTGGGAGAGCTATTCCTATAAATTGTTTTTCAGGGATAATATATCTGACATTTTATTTAGTAGTAGTTGGATCTATCCCCCGAATTAAACTCACCCTTGCTCGCTTCTAATTGCGTACGATCAGAGAAATAATTAGTGCAAATTGCGAAGCCGTATATTAGTGGATTAGATATATAGGACGGTGGGTTTTGTACCTTGGGGATGTTGGAGGAGCGTTGCCTTGCCCCGGGTTATGACGTCACTGAAACAATACCATTTCGCTCTCTTGCTGTTCGCTACACGCCAAATCTATATTTGTACCTGTGCTGGGAGACATATACACACACACACACGGAGAAAAAGCGGTTGAAGGGAAAGAAAAAAATGTTAGTCGTTGTAAAAAGGAAAGGAGGCCGTGTGTGTAATTAATGCGCGGTCCTAATCAGGCCCAGAATCGCATTAAGGGGCAAGCTACAGCTACGAGTATAACAAGCATTTTTCCCTTTCATTAATGACGTGGCTTCGCTCGAGTTGAGGTCATTAGCGATAGTTGCCATGGAAACATTCATGCATTCATAACACGCGAATTTATAAAATAACTCGGCGTTTGCTAATTTAGACGTTTGCAATTTCGTAAAGGGGAAGAATCGATAACGCAATTTCGGAGCATCAATTTAGGACCCTCATTCCTATATAGCACCCTATAGGTATATCCTGCTAAAAAGATGCATGCCACATGATGCGATATGCACCTGCTCAACCGAGCCTTGGATCAATTTTATACATGCAAATTCCAGAAACTATATGTAAAGCAAAAGTGAAACATAATTGTTACACAAGAGAAGTCTAAACCATTGCATAAAAATTCATTAAATCCATATGTATCTTATTTTAAGACGCATCTTGCCATGTATCATTCAAAGGAGATATCAATATGCCACAACTTTGTGTAGGACTTGAAAGTAAGAAGTGTCTTATAGTTGAAATCAGTATTAACTTACAAATAAGTGCCAGTATTTACACTGCGGTGTAAGCATCTTAAAACAAGTGTTAATTTCCCATATTGATTTTAACTTTTGCTTAAAGTTTTATGTTCATGTGTATGTCTGTGACGTCACGAGAGAGTGAATGTGAGAGAGTGTTGGGGTCAGTTTACATTTTCGTTTAGCATTTTTTCTGTTTGAAGTCCACTGGCTGGAAGATGATTTTGTAAAAGGGAGTGGCAGTGTCTATTGTTGCGATTGTGTCAGTTTGTGGAGTTGTGGCTATGGGTAGTGGATAGTAAAATGTGTGGTGAGAGGTAAAACTGTTGTATGTGTAATTCTGACTGACCAGGGAAATTATCATCAGTGATCCGTCACAGTGCCAGGTCGGTGCTGTAGGTCAGAGCGAACTTGAAATGAGAAGGTTGTACGTTTCGTACGTTTCTTTCTAGGTTTTATATAAAAGCACTTTTTGTCCTGTAAGACCATTTTTGTGTTGATTGAGGGTTATGTGCATTATTTAGAAGATGACATATTGGGTTTTGCAGTGTAGCCATTCTCACAGATTTGGAGTCCTATATACTAAACCCTCTTTCTTTCGCTGGTTTCGAGAGAGAGACAACTTTTGTTGGGAAGTGCGAATCATCCTCTCCCCAATGATTGAATGATGTGTCTATCGTTTTGTAATGGATTTGATAAGTCTATCGGTGTTGTTTGGCCTTGTTTGTTTGCAGGAGGAAGGGAAAAGGAGAGGGGGAGGGGGTTTGACGCAGCGCCCCCACCGATTTTGACGGGTAGAGCAAAAAGTTGAGAGCTATAGCGAAGAGAGCCGGAAGCGAGTATTGATCAGTGTGCGTCAAATCCACCAGATCTTTGCCGGATGACTATTCTAGAGGAGGGGATGAAGCTCCTCTCTCTTCCCCCTAGAAAGCAAATTTGTCGTTTTCCAGAAGAGGACCCCAAAAAAAAATACTAAACGCGTTTCACCCTTCCTTTTTTGCACGCTCCAAATGCTCTAATCTGACATGTCGGTCTGCAAAATGTTGGACTACACAAACAGACAGACTTGTCTCCATCTTTTCAATATTCATGATAAGTTACTTCATGTATCCTTTATTTTTAGGGGCCTATTTTGCTTAAGAGGCGACTCACTCAAACCACTTAGTGTCTTCCAAATCTTATCCATGCATACAATTTGTGCCGAGTGCAATGTTCAAATGTGTCTCCACTAAGTATTATTGATGTTGGAGCTATAACTGCGACAAGCTTTTTTTTATATACAAGGCAGACCATAAATTTTGAACACCAAAATCATATAGTGTACCTGACCTGTCTTGGAGTTTCTACATCCATTTTTCTTCACTTGCATTCAAGCTATACTTATGCATAAAATATCTTCAGAGTTAAAATGAGAAAAGTTCAAATGTGCAACTAACTGTAGCTTGGGCAACATGCAGAAATTTCTGGAGTTCTCTCTCATTACCAAATAAATAAAGAGAAGGTGCAAGAATAATATCTGAAACAAGAACTGAAGTTATATGCAAAATGTAATAGCTAAGGGAGCTAATAACTGTTGAAATATGTCCGAGTTGTAGACAAACAAAAGAAAATGTAAACCCTTTCAAAGCCTTGGAGACATGAAATAAATAATTCATTCATGCACTACCAAATAAATAAATAAATAACGTTTAATTTTCAAGCAGAAATGGCCTAGTATGTTCTAATTATTTTCAAGGTGCAGATCTTTAAGAATGTGTAATTTACTGATTTTAATAAATCTGAATTTTGGGAGTATTACCGTTTTTGCAATTTGTCCTAATTGAAATATGTAATATTTTAATCCAATTACAAATTACTACTCCTATAATAGGCTAGATTATTGTGACAGTGACACTGAAACAGCAATTGCTGTAAAATAAAGCATAGTATGGACACAAACATGTAAAGGGTCACTTTTTGGGTAGGCTGCATGGCAATGCACTATCATAAGAGGCCAAAGATCTTACAAAACAATTCGCCAAATAGTAATATAGTTATATCAGTTGAAACAGTGAGTTGTAATTTATTATTTTAAATATTTTAGAGGCAATTCAATTATTTCATGTTGAAGAAATACGATAAACAGTAAAAATCATTAGGAACTTGTTGCCTGCAAATTTCTATATACTGCAATTAAATGCACGGAGTTTGCATTTTAGATTTATTAATTCATCTAACGGCTTTGGCGATATTGTTGACTCATTTTCCGGAATTCCGGCTTAAAAGAGGAGCATTTCAGCTTAGTTTGCCGATGATTTGTGTTGATTTATTGCGAGGAAGTTGTTTGGATTGGGGATGGAGGTCCCCTAGCGACGGGAACCGATGGCCCAGGGCTGACCGCCAGAATTAATTAGACCTTCAATCGATGGCATGTCCGAATGTTGATGACCAAAATGTCGCCAATGTCGTGTCACTGCGCTCTATTGCCTCTCCAACCAACACACAGCACTAAACACTGAACACTGAACGTTGAGCACTGATTGTGCGACTGAACAGCTATATAGGACCTGCAGGAAGTGCCACAACATCCCTTTTAATTGATGGAACAGCACTTTGCCAGTCATCCTTCCTCGTGCTCTCCTATAGCGTGATCATATGTCAAAGTCGTCCTCCTACATTACCAGTACAATGAGAAATTCTTTAATCTGTTGTTCGGCAGTAAAATCCGTTGAAGGAAACCATCTTAACACGAGTATTGACTTAATCGATCGTCCAGTCCCCTCATACATTGATTTCTCCGTTCTCGTTTGCACGGTGTGGATACGTGCAATGCGAACCCACTATATGCAAGTACGAGAAGATTACGGATGCTGTACTAAGGTATTGTACAGTGAAACTTGCGAACTTGACCACCCTTACATGCTGACCACCTGACATAGTTGACCGCATTTTTATGGAACCGACAAGTCCCGTAGGATTTACATAGGGGTGACCCTCTTTAATCTGACCACCTGCGTACCTTGAATGTGGTAAAACCTGATAAGTTGACCACTGTATAAGAAATTAGAAAAATAAAATTGATCCCTTGACCATTCCCTGTCCAGTAATTTGACACCATAATAAGAAACATAGGGAACTTTTTCAATTCCTGGTCATAGGGATATGTTCTGACGTCATCGGTCAATTGACTTCATGTTGGATGCTAAAATCTCCCTGGATTGGTGCTTATTAGCACGACACTACTGTATAATTTTAATTCTGGCTGCGATTGTCTGTGTTGTAAGTATTGCATACTAGTAGTACAATGCCCTACATGCATTTCCTTGCATTTTTAAGTATGTTGACCACCTGTTTAAGTTGACCTAGACTTTTTTGGAACCGCGAGTGTTCAACATACACAAATTTCACTGTATCTGTTTTGATAAGGACTTGTTCAGTGTACTGCATTTGATTGTGCTGCACCAAAAATTGAAATGTGTATATGACTTCATTTACAGACGCTCCCTCCTCATGTCAAATCAGTAAATGATGTTCAATTTGGATAATTTGTTGATTTTTGTTGGATGATGGTGCAACTCCACAGGTGTTCTTTGTAAAATAGGATTTGTGCAAGAAGACCACCCTGGGGAGTCGTCCGAGTTGATAGTAACTGTTGCCAAGCTATACCTTGCTCTCTGCAGGTGGTCACGCAACAACACCCCAAATGTCAGAAATCATTACAACTCCTTCGTATTTTGACTTTTTTCAATTCCCTTTTTTTTTTAAGTTCGTTGCAGCACTGGTTATATATAGGTATATACCTGCATGCCAAAACTTATTAAATCATAGTCCAAGTAACTTGGACACCTGTGCCACTTGACACTCAACATTACGAAGGAAAAAAATGATGTATGACAAGATATGAATATTGAAAAATAAAGTCATCAACTCAACCAGAATCAAAGTACAGGGCTATAAATTTCACGATTTTTTCATTTTCGTTGCAATAAGACCAGAGACTATATGTTGGTTTCTAATTCAAGTGTCAGTTGGAAGGACATTCTTGACGGATAGCCCCAAATGTAGTTGGTATATTGAACAAGTTGGAGGAGCCAAGGCTTGGCCCTGCTCAACTGACCGGCTCCAGAATGGGCCAATAAATAAGGGACTTATTTTTTTGTATAAGAAAAAGAGGGTTGGGGTTGCAAGGGTTAGGGTTTTGGGGGTTTGTGATTGGGATTGGAGACTAAGCCTCGTTGACGGTGCCCTTAACAGATGCGAGGCCAGAGGTGCATCGATCCATGCTGCTAAGCTGCCTTTCACATTCTCATCTTGTCGCAAAAAGGACCCATACAAAAACCCCTTTACACCAGAAAGCCATGGGACCATTTTGTTTGCACAGCTATGGCGCCATGCAGCTCCGCCTGGCGAGCGTTTGTGGCAGCAAATCTTCTTGGTTCTTTCATTCTTCTTTGGGCATTTATTACCTTTTAACGGGCATATAATTACGATGACGGGTAATTAGGGTGGCAGCTTGCTGCCAAAATCGACAACTGCGTTATGAGAGCCTCAAAAATGCACGTTTGTAAACATCTATGCATCTTTAGGTGATAACCTGAAACGCCCCAAAGAAATTACTCCCACCAAAAGTCGATATCTCGCCAACAGAGAAAGATTACTCTATCTATTTCACCGGAAAAGCATCTCTATATACGAAAATCAGAATATTCAAAATTTCAGGAAACTGCACGAGCAATATATTATTATTCAAATTGTGCTGTTGAATATTTTGATGTATGGGAAAATCTATTCGGGAGATGCGGAAAGAGGGAAAAAACAAGGTCTTATTAAACTACACGTCGAATTTAATGCGATGGAAAAAGTGTAGTAAGGGAATTCGGAAATTGGTGAAATAAATTAATAGGAGTCGCAGGGAATTGAACAAAAATGTGCAGAGTGGAGGAATGTTGCGCAATTACCAGCTGATTGTTTACAAGCAAAAATTAGAAAATCTCAATATATCCGCGGAAGAGATTTCATACAAGATTTTAATTATCTTCGTAATAATGCTAAAACGATTCGCTGCAGGGACGGGAATTTATAAATTAAAGCATCCTTATTGCACGAAGATCTTATTATTGGCAATATGGAATAATGTTCATCATTTTCATATGTACATAAAGTATACGTTCTATTACTGTGGTTTCAACGAAAGATTGAGCCAGGAGGGCAGAGTCATGTCCGGGCTGACCCATTTCAAAGGGGTGCACGATTACAGGTGTGCAGGTAATGACGACTGGTAATGTCAACCATGCACCCCTTGAAATGGGTCAGCCAAGACATGACGCCGCCCTCCTGGCTCAATCTTTCGTTGAAACCACAGTAAATCCCCCTATTCCAATAAACCCCCGTCTCTATTAAACCCCCGGTTGCTGAGCACCAAATTCATATGAACCCCGGGTCTATAATAAACCTCTGATCAAAAACTATTTTTTCAATGTGGAAATGAATATTTATGTATTAGTTATGCATGTCATTTAAATATTGTAATGTGTGGTTCATTATAACTGCATGAGTAATTAAAAAGGAATTTATGGTATAGTCATATATAATATGCCAACAATCATAAACGGTATATACAGAATTTAGTATGTATATGAAAAAATCTTCAAACTTTTGTTGATCATTTTCATTATAAACCCTGCATATATGCTTCCAGGAATGAATCAAATTTTGCTGCAATTGATCCAAAAGTAACGAAAACAAATACTATTTTTGAAATATAGTTTGAGTTTTAATTTGAGTTCACTGTTTTACTCGAACTCCAGTGATTTGATTGTGAAATACATTAAATTTAATTGGTACAATATTTAATCATATTTGTCAATACAGGAGAAATGCATTATCAGCATTATCATTACGATATGAAATTACAGGAGAAATGCATTATGATTATTATATGGGCTGTGAAATGAAATGATTGTCGAGTGTTATTCGTTTGGACCCGTGTGACACGTCTTGAAACGAACAAAGCCATGCCAATAAAGAAATAGCTGCATATATATTGCTCCATTTTAACGCCAAATGATAATGAATTGCTAGTTTCTTGTTTTTTCTATCCTGTGGCGATTATCATTAGAGTAATGGCGGGTGTAACCGGTTGCCGATAACACGATTTTCATTTCATCAACGGCTACAAAACTCGGTTCTGGCATTACCTTCAGTAAGACGTATAAATTATCATCTATATAACGTGACACGATTTTGGCACCTGCTGCATTTTATATCAAAACATTTTTCCATTCCGAAATTGCTATTCCACTTTTTCTTTTACATGTCCATGCATGTGCATCCCACCGGCAGTATTTTTCCATATTAGGCAAATTGCATTCAATTCAAATGTTTGCATGTATTTATTTTTTAGTGCCTATGGAAATACAGCCCTGGGGGAATGAGTGGTTTTTGTATGTGTATATATTATAACTTATATGCATAAGCCTGCGTTTTGTTTGCACTGTTTCTGGTGGAATATTGCTCTGGTTCTGCAGCAGGTGGCTGCATTTCGGCCAAACATCTGCCAACTCCCAAATATAATTTGACTGGAAACGTTTCCTTACGACTGCAATTTCATCCCCTGGAATTCTTCACGTATACGATATACACTATAGTATATGTGTGTGTGTGTTTCATACCCAACTGCAATTCTTGTCCTACGGGAAAAATAACTGCCAGCATTCGCTGGCAACGTCATTTTCTCGGTGTACGTGCAAAATGCAAGTGCAGAACCTCCAAACAAGGCAACAAGACTTCTTTATATACGGAGATGCACATCCTTATATTATATTTTCGTGCTTAGAATTAACAGATAAGAAGAAAATATTGCACGGAGTTTGTGAATTCAAAATTTTCATTTGAATAATACAACAAAAAACCCCGCAACTTTTGTATACATACACAGTGAATACAATATACCTAATAAGAGATGGAATTACTGATTATAAGGGGGGATAGGAGGTACCTTTTTTAATTGCAGTGAGACTTTAGATTTTTAGAAATATTTGTCCTAAAATAGTTTAAGTTTGAACGAAATCTGTAATTCATTAGACAGAGACAACAAAAATGAAGACATTTTCATTAAGATTGCAGAGGGATATCATTTTGTGATGTGGCCTTGGAGCATTACTTCAAGGTCAAATGGGTTTGGGGTTTTTGCCATAGGTTGTTTGTGTAAATTAAATAAATGTATAGGTAACAGTATTGTGAACAAGTTGACAAAAACTGACCTGAATATAGGAAAAAACCTGGAGAAGTATTGGTAATATTATTTGTTTGAAAGTCCGGATTAGAATTATACCATTTTGCCTTTGCTTGTTTTATGAACGTAAAGTTTCGAAATATTTTTTTGGTTTCTGAAATGGCTTATTAAAATTCCAAGTTGATACCTTTGCCCATGTTTTGGTTTAAGTGCAAAGACGCCTTGATATTTTATATGGTGTATGTGCAGTGTAAATCCCATATGTAATAAATATACTTACGTAGGTAGACCCTGTAGGTAGTAGACCCAGGCCTGTAGGTCTTGTCTGTTGTCTTCAGGGGCTGTAATATAACATATAATCAAAAATGGGACCGCGAACAACAACAGCAACAATAAAAACACTGTTACAAGTTATAAAGCAATAAAATATTAGTCTCGCAGCGGAGAGTTGTTAATGCAGGAATTTATATGACTGCAGGTTTTCATCGAGAAAGTGATAAATTATATTGCCCTATGCACTATAAATGTATATATAATATGCATAGAGCATTTTCCCCACCATATGCCATGTGTATTATAGACAGTTTTTGCGAAAATCCGCGAAAATGGCCCGGGTTTCTGTCTTTTGTCGGTCTCACATTCAGTGAAACCCCTCTAAGATGGCCAGTTGTAAAGTAATTATCACATGGATCCGTCTTCCGCTTCCACCTTTTGCCTCTTCTCGTTGTTTTGTGTTAAACTTCTCCCAATGCCCTCCATTTTATGACAGACAAATTGCACAAATGACTATAGTTCAGCCCTCAATGTGCCACTGGCATTTTATTTAGACAATGATTGAAGCGCAGCCTCGAAAAACGATTCAACTAACATTTTGAGGAAAATGAGACATTTGGTAAATCATATTCTTTCTCAGAATAGCTATAAAACTCACTTGACCTTGATCGCGACCTTCAACATTGCAACTTCCAATTTGTTTAATCAGCTCCAAGGTATGTTATATCAAGTTCTCATTTAAAATAAGAGTGTGAAAATGATGACAATGCAGGAAAGCACCAACTGTTATAACATTGGGTGCCGTCAAGAGTGGATTTCTGTGCATTACACGCTTTCAGACTCTTTTTCGGGTGGAAAACCACTTGGGGAATTGGGAAATTTACATTTATGATTAGCCTGACTAGCTTGTGCATATGCTCTTCAACATCCAAATTTGAAACACTGTCTGGTATTTAGCAGTTTGCAAGATAGAAATCTATAATTTCACTGAAGGTCGCAATCAAAGTCTTGACAAATATACGATTTTGAGATTATTCATCATATTTAATTTCCACATGTGATTTGAACAAAACAAGATCGATAATTGCCAAGTGCAACGTTTTGTAAATGCAATTATTGGAAATGGGATTTTTCAAATCACAGGGGATATAATAATTGATACCTGAAAATAAAAATAATGCAACTTCTCCTTGATCTGCATTTCAAATGCACAACGATATGTGTGATTGTAGAACCATGCATATGGATATTTTACAAATAAATAATATGTAAATAAGTATAAATAATATAGGAACAAGTGTTCAATATGCGTACGGTTATAACTAAGTTACTCTGAATAGTAAAAAGTTGTTTGTGTCAGAAAAATGCTTCGCAGCATCAACAGTAACATTAAATATCCTAGTTTTTTCCATGTGTAAAGTTTGTTGGCAAGGACACCACCTAATGGCGGCATCACAATAGTAGGAATGCAAGTTCAGATAACAAAATATGAAAATAATTGTGCTTCCCCAGTTTACTTCACAAGGTCCATATTGAAGGAAGACTGTGTTTGTGCTTGTGCACGTGGGACACCGAACGTAAAAGTTGGACGGCCCCTGACAGAAAACTATAGCAGAAAACGCTTCTGGACATTTCATTGCATTGGATTGGCGTGGGAAAAAGTTATAAGAATTAATGATGGATGACGTCAGACTACTTGAAAGCATAATGGCGTAATTGGTTTCCGTTAGCGCATGCGCTGTGTAAGCCGCACCGAGTCAAGTGCGGGCAATTTGTTGTGTGGCGTAAAAAGGAGGGATGTAGAAGAAGTATAGAAGGGGGGAAAAATGGGAGTAAAAAGTGCGTTGGCGATGATCAATATATTGTCGCGAATTGCTCTCGTAACGGGCTTTTTGAAGGGAGGACGTCAGAAAATGGCCCTAACTGGAAAGTGCAACGTGCTTGTAAATCATCGATTGACGCTAACGGCGCTTCACCCCAATCATCTATCAAACATCTTGCACCAAATTCACAACTCTTATTGCTCCACTTCCCTTTTCATCCTTCTCAACATGTACTACCATCTACTACAACTCCACGTGTATATGTCATGAAGGCAAAACGAGCTACCACAAGTTGAATACACTTGCTTTCCATAGTTCTCTGAAATCTATTGCATATAAAATGATCAAGAATGATCAGAATACAGAGGTTTATTAGATCTAACATGGGGCCCGTGCGCGGGACCACCATAAAATATCATTTTAGAGAGGATATTAGTTTATAGGGTATTATTTTAAGGAGGTTCTACTGTACATGCAAGTCCTTAAAATAAGTTAATAACAGAAATTCCGATTGATCGAAACCTTTCCAGAGACTCGGTTTGTGGAAAAACATATGTAGTAATGCACCACTACACTTCCAAGAGCAATTGCTAGTCCATTTCATAATGGTGCAGTTTGCAAAAGCCAAATGGCCATAAGTCGAGTGTCACTTAATTGTGCAGTGCAACAGGAAGTCATTTAGGAAGATTATGATGCAGACATCCTGAAGCAAACTATTATATAGAAAATTAGGACAACAATTAACCCATGTTTAATGTGGCACTCCAACCAGACACAGCTTATACTCTCTTCTTCTGACATAACGCATTGCTGCAAGCAAATGCACCTTATCGTTTTTAACATGTTCTTAAACTGTAGAACTAATTTTGGAAATACAATGGTATACATATTAAGAAGTTGTATTGGCTGATGATAACATGCTAATCTCATCTATATTTAAGCAAAAGTTTTATAACCTATGAGGAGTACGGATCGAATTCCAAGATTCAACAGATTATGGCTCATGCATGGTAACAGCTGAAACCTATAGCTATAATAGTTGAACAGTCAATCTATCTGGATGACATCCCCTACAGAAATCTGTAAATTAAGCTGCTGCAGCCATGCAGTTAAAGCTGCGCGGGTTCCACTTGCAGCCTTGTTTATCCATGCAACATGCCTGCGGCAGGTATGTGGTAGAAAATGTGCTGATCTGCTGCAAAACCCAGCCATATGGTATGCATGCTGCATACATGCCAGTTGCATATATGCCAGTTACATGATTGTGAGCTGCATGTCTGTGAGCTGCATTCAATATGGCTGCAATGCGCAGCATACAACACATTTTCTGCCACATATCTGCCGCAGGCATGCTGCATGGATAAACAAGGCTGCAAGTGGAACCCTCGCAGCTTTACAAATTTCTGTAGGGAATAGTATATTTAGCCTACCAGGTTTGACAGTATTTTGGTCCCTAGCAATTCTGAATCTCACTGTACATCAACAATAAGCAAATCTTTCCTCAGAAAATTTAGTGACTGTTTCGTCTACATGTTTCGGCTATATACAACACGTAGCCATCTTCAGGACGATTCTTAACAACAACAATTTACCTAACAAACATTGTAATAAAATAAAAGGGAAACCCAATCAAATCTCACTGTACGTTTATGCATGTTGTATGTATGATATGGTAGAAGGAAGAATGTTAAGGTGGTGTGGCAAGATGAGGAAGAATTAAGCCACTCTTTGCAGATTACGGTGCATGGGGAAAATTTGTGTTATAAGGTGACGACGTATAGGGTTTTTGGGTGCACGTGGTGCCAGATTTAGTTCACACACACACGTAGTATGTGGAAGATGATGAGAGAGAGAGAGAGAGAGAGTTGGTAGAAAGTAAGTCATTGTTGACAGGTTGCGAGTGTGCACTCCTGCCGATAATAGCTGTAATGGCCGGCGCGCCATTCAAACGCCTCTCAAAGCCTATAAAAGCACTAAAAGCACATATATAACGCTTATCAGTCAGATATCGCACCCGCACACCCATCCCTCTGCTAATATATGGTCACACGTATCTCTCTACATTGTTGACACGTGTGCTGACAAATGTACACGATTAGAAAATCGCTCCACACCAGATACTGCCAACTGCTATACATGCACCTCGTCTCCTTTCTTTTCTTCCCATTATACTGCCACTATACTACCATGCACCACTGTACCACGTGGCACACTTGCTGTATACGGCTCCGGAAAGGGTAACTTACACTTATAGTGTCATGTATAGGCACACAGGAAATATTATACTACACACGAAGTCACGGGCGCAAGATTCGGAGAAGGAAATCCGGATTAGGGATTTTGGCACAGGGGATATTCTTGTTAAGAAGTAATAAAAGCAACTTTCTCTCGGTGTGCCCTAAAAGATACGAGTATTGGGAGAGGATTTGCCAACAATCCCGGATTGCCGATTCCGGATTCCCATCCCATGCACCCCCTTTGCCAGAGAAAATGTTTCCTTAGCAGGCTTTCTTCAGGGCTCCGATCCATGTAATCTCTCGGTGTGACTGACATTCAATTTCCATGGTCATTCAGCAGTGACCGGACATCCATGTCTGAATATATACTTTGAAAGGAGCTTTCAGCTCCGGGCATGGCCTATAGTATATTCGTGATGTAGTGTAATGTGAAGATGTGTGATAGCGATACATCGACTATATAGTTTGATCAACGCACAAGAAAGGATTTGTGTGGTATTTAAAAACTACTTATAATCTAATATACAAGTGCAACGCATATGTTTAGAAACTGAAAGAAAACAACTCAAATTGGTATATGTATATAATAATGTTATCAATAAATAAATTGTCGAAAATGTTTGAATCCTTCAAAACTGTAATGCTGCATGAAATAGCTTGCAAATCATGCAGTTGATTTCATAAAAGCAATGTGCATGAACAGTGAAAATTAAAATGATGTTGGTAAACGGTGACGCGTAAATGTGGAAACGAGAGGCAAAGGTTGCATGCAAAGGTATAGGAATTGGAAGGTATTTTGTTGCATAACAAATACGTTCATATTAAACGTACTAGTCGTTACGAAATAGTCACATTTGCTGCAGACATCACTCACTACAAAACATGCTTGGGCAAAGGAAAGGACTCGAGAGTTGATCAAAAACAGATTGCAGTGAACATGAGAGCCAAGAAATGTTCCTTAGCTGAAATTGCTGGGTATCAAAATCATGTACCTTTAAATGCCTGAAACGAATTAAGGAAGATGGTGGAAATATCAATAGCACAAAGAAACGATCTGAAAGACCACAAAAGTCAAGTGCATGTGAAAATAGTTCTCAAGAAAATTGTCACTGCGAAACCTAACTTAACTGCAAATGAATTACGAATGAAATGGCAAACAGAAGCAGGCATAATTGTATGCAAAGACACTGCATTACGTCACTTAAAAAGTATGGCCTTTAAGAGCAGAGTACCAGTCTGGAAACCTTATTGAAATTCTAAGCAAATCAGAAGGAGACTTCTGCGGGCAAAGAAGCATGCCAACTGGACGGAAAAAATTGAACACTGTCATATTTTCAGACGAATCCCTGAAATCGGTTAGAAAACAACGGAGAAATTAGCGAAATTCGATGTCCAGAAGTTCATTAAAATACAGTGACCTTTCCGGCACAGCTCATTGTCCGTAGCCATATTTTGTATGAACTCCGAACATCAAATTTTGCTTATTTCTTCCGTTGTTTTCTAGCCAATTTCAGTCATTCTTGTTTTGTTCTGACCAGTTTTATCCCACAAACATTTTCCCAATTGTAACCCCCTCTAATATGATCCATTCAAAAGTTGTTCCAAATTAGTTCCAATTTTTCAACACCAATGAAACACACATTTATGATTCATCACGTTTCCGACTTCACATCCCATTTATAGTTCAATTATTCAGTTATTCTGAATCACCCTGTATATATGATTCATGGATTTTCGTATATTTGATTGGATACATGTTACATACAGAATTTTCATCATTACAACTTGCATATCTTGCACAGTTAAATTTCAATCCATGTGATATTGATTCATGCGTAGTTATGTATGAGGGGTGCATTGCGGGTCGGAGTGCTGCATTTACTTATTTATGTAGGTGCGTAGGGAAATTTCTATTTGGTTATGACGGGAATATTTAAAGGAGCTCTGTGTATTCATTCGGCTCATGTGTGCTAAAAATGCGAAAGTGCCGACTCAGCCTTTTGAATTATACATGTATATATTTTGAAAGTACGCCTGCAAGTATATGTATACTCTACATACGTGCAGACACATGCATTTTTAGAAGAGTGACCCTCCTTATTATGCCGACAACAAGATGCATGCAGTCAACGGACAAATGCTACCTACTGTAGTGGGCACCAGAGTTGAGGGTCGATGTGTCACAGTTAGATGCAGATGCACTCTCTAAACAGGGTA
>JAQFZQ010001983.1:0-16107 GCA_034696005.1 Glomeris marginata
ATGTGCAATAATTTTTTTCAGTCTAATTCGATAGTAGGCTTCAACTTTCAAATTGGAATTAGTTGTCTATCATTAACAGTTTAAAATATAGCAATGCAATAACCTTGATCCCGTCACTCAAGGTCATGTGAAATACCATTTTTGGAATCGGCATAGGGCACTTTCGATTCGCATATGTTACCATTACTTACTTATCTTTCACCGTTACAAATCTACTAGGCGAAAGCGCCCGAAGCGGACCACCCTGTATACTGTTTTTCATAGACTTGCAAGCGAAAAAAACTGTTGTATACCAATTTCATTGTCCAACCCCTGTATATAATTATATCTCAGGGTCTGCTTAGATAACCATTTGAGATTTAATAGATCCCATAGATCACTTGGAAAGCATTTGTATGTAAACTGCATTCCGATATAAGGAAAAACTCGATTGCAGCAACGTAATTGGTTTTGGGACTGTTTACGTCAAAACGCGCTGCCTACAAATATTCCCTTTACAGCCAATCAGAGGGCGAGAAAAACGCGCGATTGAAGCGACACCAACGGCAGACAACAGCGTTACTTCCAACGGAATCCCCCAAAGACGCATTGATACATCAGTGTAATGGATGCTCAGCCAATCAGGTTGCTGCAATCGAGTTTTTCTTTATATCGGAACGCAGTTTAATGCATATTTCCTCTGCTTAAAGTAGCTTATAGAGCTGCCTGAATATTAATCTAATTTAGAGGGTGAGTCAGCTAACCTTTGCGTTGTTGGAATTTGGCAAATGAATGCAAATATCAAAAAACAAGCATGTGAACATGATGTACATGTTGGGGGACATCTGCTGATGTGCACTTTGAGGACTTTTTTTTACACACAATCAAGGCGTTCAAAAAAGTAGAATTTTAACTTACAAGATTTGGTAGGCAATATGAATTGAAGGAGAATTGACACGGTTTTGGAATATACCCAGAAAACCTTACTGTCTGTAGATTGAATCAGAAAACACGATTCCCGTGAACGAAAGTTTGGTCAAAATTAGTTTAAAAAAGTTACGACTGGTTAGAGATGTGACACCATGGGGTCACCGAAATGTGATGTCACGGCACTGGCGGCATAATGTCCTGTAGTGAAATGGCGCCAGCGAATGGCGGCCATCGCTTTCAAACGAAATCGACCGTTGTAGCGCTTCAGCGAATAGCGACGTTTATTAATTTTGACAACATTGCGACCAGTGCCACCAAAACGACTAGACCTTCACACCGTGATAAAAAGTAAGCTAAACGGGGAAAAATATCCGGATGCCCAAGTAAGGTTCATAAATGTCTTTTTAACTGATTGTCGATTGCTCAAACCAATCGGTAATTTGAAATTTTTAACTGTCAGCTCTCCTTTAATACTGACATCATGTATTACGTTTTCACTCTTTAGAATTGGCAACCTTTCCATCCATTCTTCCAGATTTTTAAGCCTTTCTATGCAATGAATTCATATAATACCTAATGCATTTTTACTTTCCCTAGGAATTTGTAACAGTGTATGATTTAATGCAAGTTTATTTCAGGTGTATCAGAACTGATGCCAGTGACATCTTACAAAGTTATTCTTGTGACAATCAGCCTGTTTACTGCATTGTATATGACATGCTACTCTGCTGTCCTAATAACCTATCTGTCAGACAGAAGAATGATTTTGCCATTTACAAGTCTCGAGGGATTTGCTGATGACCCAGACTACCACATCCTTCTACCTTACAACTACACAAATGTCGAAAATCAACTAGCAATGTTTGCAAGGGTAGGCAATTTAATTTATTTAATATCAGAGGGCATCTGATATTTGAAATCCATTTCTGAACTGTGCTTTCATAAGGGCATCTGATGCAACACGAATGTCCCAGTTCAGAGTCGCTGAATAATTTTACATTATTTCAGAAAGCAAAATCAGGAGTATACAGAAAAATACACCTCACAAAGGAACACAATTATTATAGCAATTATCAAGAATTATTAAAAAGGAAGTGGTTACATGTGTCGCTGACAGAATATAACGAGTTCATTTCTGGCTTGCGAGGGCCACTTGCAGGAGATATAACAGATTTCCCAGAGAGTGTGGTTGCGATTAAAAACTTCATGAGATCAGAACGGAACCTTATATTTCGGAGAGGCTTTCCCCATCAAGCAATCTTCTTTAGAACGTGAGTATAAAGATGCTCCAAGCGATTAGCATTGGAAACATAGCAGCTCAAGGCAAGAAACTGAAATAACTATCATTTGCCTTTGCATAATTTGGCAGAGCAAGAAAACTAGTTGAAGCTGGACTGTACCAAAAGCTGCATGCCTACGCAATGAATGGAATACGGCTAAGGAAAAAGAAAAATGAGGAAGTGGAGAATGTAATCGCTGTTGAGCTGTATTCAGTGGTGTTCCTCTTAGCGCTCTGCCTTATTGGGTGGACAATGTCATTGATTGCATTTATAATAGAGCTATTGATTGATCGCAGAATGAAATCATCCATTGTATATGTTAACAATACCTTAAACCTGTAACCATCACCATCACCAGCAGCCAATATATACCGACAGTAAATGTTTATGGGAAATGAAAATTAATTTTCTTTGTGTCTGTGTAACTTGTAAAGTGTGTTATATGATGTAACATTAAAGCAAATCAAAGTCCATAAAGCTTTTACCACGCACCACCAATTTTGAAACAAAACCAATACAAAATCTCCTTGCTGTTGCTGTTCGCATGTTGCTCTGTACCGTGGCTTCATAATCATTATAAGTAACATAAATAATGTAGAAAATAATATTACTCTTTAAAACACAATGGGTTCAGTGAGTAATGTCCATACCTTACAACTTTGCTTGGTTAATTTTAAGGAATACCAATCATTTCCAAATTTTTTTACAAAACATCATTTTATGCAAGGACAGATATCAAAATTGAATTGTCGATATGTATATTTTGCAACAATAATTTCACACAATTTAATACAGTAGAAAAGGCCATTCAAATGATGTATGGTCCAATTTTTGTACCATTTCGAACATATTTTTTCAAGTTATCAATAAAATAATGAAAAACAGGGGTCCAATAAGTCTGAATAATTTTTAAATAACACGCATTTCAAACAGCACACTGCACTTATCGACCTATGTATTTCCCACTGCATTAAATTACATCAAATACACCGTTTTTTATTGACAATATTAATTTATGAAGCACGGCATCGGGAATATTGTCCCAACCGTATTGAATTGTGGTTTTGCAGTTCATTCACATTTGAAAATTGTCTGCCGTTGGCATAAACACTTCTGGACATTATCCCTGAAATATGTTCTATAGGATTTAAGTCTGCTTTGGGCTGGCCACTTCATGATAAGCAAGTTGTTTTGATGGAACCATACTTTTGTAGAATTTGAGTTTTGTATTGGAGCATTATCTTATTGAAAAATCCATCGTGGTCCTGCGATACTTGGTCCTGCTGAAAGCAGATGTACAGAGAGGGTTGCCTGATAGTGTTCTGAGATCTACCGTCCATTAATGAACACCAAAAATGTCTTTCCATTGAAGGCAAATCCTCCCAAAACCATAACTGAACCTCCTCCTTGCACGCGACTATAAAATGTTTTTGGTTCCTTTCTGAGATCATGCCAATAACTTGCCCATCCGCCTGGCCAATCAAGATTCCACTTTTTTGTCACTGAAGATAACAGTCTGCTATTCATGTTTCCAGCTAATGTTATCCCTTGCCCACTGTTTTATTGCTTCCATGTGTTCAGGTTTCAAAGGTGTTCGTTTCAACATTGTGACGTACGTCAATGTTGGAACACTTTTCAGGCGGTTATGAACAGTGCTTTTACACACTATCTTCAAATGATGTAGCTGTTTATCGTACAGAGTACTATGAACCATTGGTTACAAGGTGCCAAAATTCTTCTATCATCTCTGTATGATGTCACTTTTGGCCTTTCAGGACGCAATTTTGGTTGCCAGATTTCACATTTCTTAATTATTTAGTAAACTCCAGATAGGGATTTATCGAGAGCAGTAGCAATTTCTTGAATTGTAGCTTTTTCAACTTTCATTTTTCCCAATCTTTATCACTTCTGTGAGAGACTTATGTTTTGATATCAGTAATCCATTTTAATAGTGATTGCTGATGGATGGCTTGATTAACAAGAGATTCAAGGTGGATAGCATACAATCAGTCCACGTACAATGCAGGCTTACACAGTTGAACTTTAACCAAACAAGCAAAACCTATACAATGCAACACAATAAACAATTAAGTAACCATAACAGTATTATCAAAAATCAATAATAACAGTAACAATACTCACTAGGTTCACAATAACTCAACATTAACAATGATAAACTCAGGCAGGTTGCAACTCATTGCCACTCAGAGCTTAACTGGGCAGAATACCCTGGGTAACCCATTAGTGTTGCCCTTCAGTTTTATCAAGTAGTCACAAGGTAGTACAAAAGTAGTACTTTCAATGTAACACATCCAAAGTAGTAACAAAGTAGTATACTCGAGTAATGACACTCAGGTATATTTCTTACACACACCAAGCACACACCCGTCAACTCCAGTCGGTTTGATGGTGACAGCTGTTTTCTTAGTTAGTGTTATCCAGAGGTGCCAACTTGGTTTGCAGCCAACAGCTGAACTGCAACCCTATCTCCCACCTGCACCCTTGTGTAGACCACTGTTGCATACACCTTTCTGCTGTCATCACAGAAGGCGTGCAGCTGGACATCTGATGCCCCATCCCCAAAGGCCAATCTTGGGATCCAAATCAATCCCAACTTGTATAATTTGGCATACCACTCCCGGAAAGCCTGTTCTTGAATAGCATCATACTCCTCATCCCAGCCGATCCTCGCCACCCACGAATCTTGTAGCATAAGCTTCATTTGTACCAGATCAGGACAACAAACACCAATTGGGTCAAAGATTCACACCACAATAGACAACACGCTCCTCTTTGTCACAGTAGCCTCAGCTTCAATTTCAGGCATGATACAGGATACACAGTCTTCACTTTTGACTCACTGTAATCCAATCACCATAGTTGCTTTTTCTCCTTTACCACTGGACTCCCACTGTCTTAGCTATATCGTTGCCTCGCTGAGAAGTGTCACCACAGCCTTTCTAAAATTCTGTTATTCTGCTTGAGAAATCACTGATAGCACACAATTGTCTACATACATACAAGGCCCTTTTCAACATCTCTGCCACTAGCCGGCCGCTTGTTGGAACCTCAGACATAGAAAGGTCAAACACTGCTGCCAAGATAAAGGGACTACAGTTGAGACCAAAAACCACTTGCCAGTTACAATATACCACTTCTTTGTCATTGTCCCACCGCAGAAACTTCTGGCACTTGATGTCCCTTTTTACAACTCCAATCATCTGAAAAGCCTTTCGAATGTCCGCAAAAACACCAATCTTCTTTGCTCTGAAATGAAGGATCACTGCAGGAATCAAGTGCAGCAAGTTTGATCCTCTCCAGACAATGATTCGGGGCTAGCCCATATCCCACTTGGCACAAGGCATCAATCATATGTCTTACTAGCGTAGTTGCACTTCAGGCTTGAACACCTGTTGATGGCGCAAGTAGCAGCCTCTTTCTTCTTCTTCATCAGGCTGTCTTTCAATTATTTTTTGCTGCTTCCCAGTCATGGAAGATCTGATCCTAATTCTGGTACTCAGTACGACATTTCAACTTCTCCGTAACTGTCAGGAGTCGCTTCTTAGCCACCACGTGGGAGTTCCATACACAGTTAGTGGTTGCATCACAGATCCATAGCAGAGCGACATAATACTGTCCATCCTTGTCTCGGGCTATCCCCCAGCGTAAGTCTGCCTTTGCTTTCTCATTGCATTCTCTTCTGACCTTTGCTCAGCGGAGTCTCTAATTCCCAGAGTTTCTAGATCCCACAACTTTGGTAAGGATTTCTCTTCCTATGTCAGCAGATTAATTACCGTCGAGGCGTAGATGATATCTTCTGATGGAATAGGCCCACAGTGGGTCCAACCAAACAATTATTCGACTGTGACCAGTCCACTTCACAACTTGTACCTTCGACCTGTCATCAGGCTTTCTCTAAGATCACTACCAATGAGGATCTGTATATCATCAGGGGTCGCACTCATGGTGTCCCCAACATAGTTTCCCTGCTCCTTCAGTTCCACAATCCATGGTCCCGATTAGATGTTTGGACAGGATGTGCAGATGACATCTTCGTTGACAAGTTTTAAATCCTTTATCTGTTTACCATCAAGCCCCCAGTCAATCACCTTGTGTAGCCATCACGATCTGCTACTGGTTACAAAACTTCCAAACAAATGGTTTTGCTGCTGAAACTTTTCCAAAACAGGACAAATCAACATGTCCACTGTAGACGTGTTTTATAACTGCGTTGACTTCCCTCATCAAACCGCAGCATGGCCTGCATTTAAACACCGTTGGCTCCTCATACGATGACTCGGACAGACTTCATCAACACACCTTGGGACGCTGCATTAGTGTTCGTAGTGGTGACGTTGACCTCCCCACTCCGCTCACCATTTCCTAGCTCCACCTCCATCTTACTGGGATTGCCCTGTTGCCCTCCCTTCAGAACAACAGAGCGACTCTTTAGACACTGGACCTGGGACTGGCATGTCTTTGCCTAATGTCCCTTCTTCCAGCAGACATAGCAGGAATGACTTTCGTGTATCAATCTTCACTTCTCATCCCAGGACGTTCTTGGTCTTTAAACATGCCGGAGTGCTGTGGTTTTCCTTCTTGCAATATACAGACTTATTTGGACTGCACATGTAGACTTGCAACAGTAGGGACATCATCCTCCTTCTTATAACCTTTACCTGCTTTCTTTTGGTTAGCGTTTTCAAGAACAGCACATACATACTAGGTCAACGTCTTTGCTCCCTTGACTTTGCTTTTCAAGACATCATCAGGGCCTGCAGTCGTTCATCGGGCAAAACAGCATGTTTCTTAACTGTCGAGGTATCGGGTGACGTCGCAGAAGTAGCTGGTGACGTCATAGCGTCGGATTAGACAGTGGGCGTGGCTGACGTCGCTGGCATACAGAACAAAACGGCGGATGTGAGCTCTTTTCGCTCCTGGTGCACGATGGCGGCCGTCAGAAGCATCGATTCGCGATTATGGCGAAGAAGTTCTCCCGAAATCATCGTTTTTAAATATGTAAAAATGTTTTGCATTATAACACATTTTTACATATTTTAATTTAGTATTGATTAAATTAAAATTCCAATCGCACTACAGGGTTAAGAATTTCATGCGGAATATCTTAGAGTGTTTGGTTTTTGGTTATTTTCGTTAGTGTATTGGGAATCTGTCCTTGAAGTTCTGGAATTTATTGGCAGGTTATTAATCACTTCCTGATCACCGATATATTTTTTATTTGTATATAATACTTCAATCTATTCCCTATAATTTTTCTGAGTTTGTTGTTGATGTTTGCTGGACGTGGCCGATTTTTTAAAGTAACTGCTACAGTGGAGGCTGCAGTGTATGGTTCGCTCAGCCTCCTTCCGCCTTAATGAAACAAAAGAAATTACAGGAAACGTGAATAACTGGATTTCAAGGAGTGGCATTTTATCTGATGCTACAATATCATTAAGAGGACGGAATTCAATGCAGAGACGTTTGGACCCATCTTTTTTACCAGCCAGCGTAACTGGAAATGCCCAGGGTGTGCATGATTCTCGGATGAATCCAAGCTTCAAGAGCAGTTGCACCTGGTGGCGAATTTCATCAGTGTCAGGCTGTGAATGGCGATATGGGCGACGGGCAATAGGGCTGTGCTCTTTGACCAGGATATTATGTGAACGAACTACAACCGCACCTACATCACCATCATGTTGTGCAAAGATGATTTTTTTTTAAGTTTTCTACCACTTCAAGTACAATTTGGGGCATTGTAGATAACAGTTAGTGGAAATTTTCTGAAAACGACTGAAAGGATGGTGGCATGTTTACTGCCTCACTTGTGTTTTGGGATGCACCTGCATTGAACTGCACTGAGTTTAAAAATACTATTGACGCATCGAACGGAGCATTGCAGTAAATAATACAATGGTGAAGCAAAACATGCATACATCTAAATCTAAAAGTGCTGGAACAGGCAATTTGTTAAGGACTCCGACATTTAAAGACATAGACTACTGTCCAATAGTAATTATAAACATTGAGCGACCAATAGTTCGAGTGACTGAATCAGTTTGACGAACAGCTTCTGTGAACGTTGAATCGATCGGTAGCTTTAGTTCGTGAGGAAAGTTGCTGGAAATGACAGTACGGGCTGCTACATAATCAGCAAAAGCATGAGTTTGAATCCCGTTGATTCATACCGGAACAGCAGTCAACTCTAATATCGGCCGCTCTGCCAATTTCCCTGTTGGGATGCAGGAGCTTCCGAAATTTTAGCTAAAGGATGCGAAAGTTGAGATACTTGCGGTACTGCAGAGGCTTGCACAGCAGATGCTTGTGGTTGACAGGACGAATTCAGTGCCAATGGTACTCAGTCAGACCATTGCATTGACATGACGACATTGAGGTGGTCGAGATACGGCTGCCCCTTCCTGTGTGGTGTTTTCTGCCAAGTGAGTGGCTACTGTTGCCACTGGTAGTTGCAATGCTTGCTGTGGTTGCCCTTCACGATGAGCAGCCTTTTGAGCATGTTGCTGCTGAGAAACATTCAATTTTGCACCGTACAAAGCATAGGAGAGCTATTCAGTAGTGTTTGTTGGCTTCACTGTGAATAGGTACATATTGTACTGGTGTGGCATGCCTTCCGTAAGCATTGCGATCACATCAGCATCCACCAAATTGATTCGGCGCAACAAATTCATTTTTTCATCAAAATATACTTGCACAGCTTGAAATTGTGACAGACACAGGTGCTGCGCTGATATTAGAGGACGGGTGACAGGTTCTCCAAAACGTTCCAGGAGTTTACCTTTACAGGTGTCCCATGAGATACTGGCTAAGTCGCGCACAGCATCATCTGCATGCCTCTGCAGAGCATCACCAGTTAAGTATCTCATGAGGTAGCACACCTTTTTTATGTCAGTGCATCTATCGACGAGGACTTCAAACAAGTTTAGAAAAGTTTCGATTCTGACCTTTGAGTCTCTTCCAGTATAGGGGTCCAGCATCGGCTTCCTCAAAACTGACAGGTCTTGGAAGAGGTGTTGATGGAGATTACATGGGTGACTGAAGAGAACTGCCAGTAGGTGTTTGAACAGCTGGTGTAGTTTTGTAGAGGCATACAGTCCGTAGGTGTTGCAACAGGGAAGTTTGTGCGCCGTGCCTGAGTTGTGGCAAGTTCAGTTATGCTTGATAGTCCACGAAAAGCAAGGGCAGCCTCAGACAGATCCTGTCGACTGCTCCGTTAATGTGACGTGATCACATGAAACATTGTCTTTGGCTCACTATTATTGAGTGGACAAGCGTTTTTTACAAGAGTATGGTTTACAACTAACTAAAACAAGAATATCATCCCTTTTATATCTGGATGCTAAATTCGAAATTACTGATAAACAAAGCATTAAATGGAAGCGGACATTTATTGTTGCTCCTGTTGATATTACACATTCTTTGACGCACCCAAAGATATAGCGGCACGATTATGCAGTAATACAAAAATCCAATACTACACAGTTGTTTACATGAGTGTTTGTTTATACACAATGACAGCTCAATGCAGGGGCTTAGGGTGCGCCCACTGAGTTATTGTTATGTGAGCGCCACAATTTTGAATGTTTTCAAATAATTATCTTAGTTAAGAAAGCTCAATCAGTACCTTTTCTATACAATTAAATTTATGTAATTGTGCACTATAGTGCACTATAGTGCACAATTTAACCAGAAAGGTTGTAAAAAAAAATCAGAATAATTAAACAAAATATGAACACAATTGGGCAGTTAACCTGCCCTCCAGTGCAAATTGTACCCATGACAAAAATGATGGAAAGCTAAACTTATGACCTTATTTAAATATCTTTTTTGAATTCAAACGTACTATAGTTTTAGCCAAATAAACAGAAAACCATTTACTATGGTTTGAACATTATCTAAACTGGATGCTGGAGAAAAAATTAATTTAATATTTTAACACAAAATTTTAGGTCAAAAACATTTTACTTCCAGTGTTGTGGATTTTCAACGCCTGAATGTGTGCTACATGGTCCTCTTCTGTTTCCACAACACTACAACAATGGTGGACAGAATCAATCAAAATGTGCACTCTTCTTTTCTAAATTCATATCCTTCTGGCTGCTTTATGAAGGTGTCTACCTCAAAGACACCATACAAAAATGCTGTTTTAATATGATGGTGCACCATTTCACTTCCATCTTTTGTCTCCATGCAATGGTTATAAACGTCCATAGAGTAGATTGTTTGAGAACAGGTGCGAAGACTTCATCAAAGTTAATCCCATATTTATGTGAGAAACCTTGTGCCACAAGATGTGCTTTGTAGCAAGTAGTTTACCCATCTGCATCTCACCTTCCCTCGAATACCCATTTGCTTCCCATTGTTTTTATCCTTCAGACAACTCTGTGAGCACCCAGGCGTCATTTTTCTGCATTGCATGTATTGCTTCATCCATGGCAGATTTCCATTTTTGCACATCTGGCAACTCCAGAGCCTCTTTGTGTGTTTTGGACTCGTAACATGATGACACTAGTATATAATATGTCCCCTCAAATAGCTGTGCTGGTGTGACTCCCGTGTAGCCTCGTTGTGATCTGCGAGGTGCTTGCTCTACCTCTGGAATTACTTTAGTGCTTGTTGAGTCAACAGCTTGTTCTGGACCTTGTTCTGGAATGTCTTCATTGCCATAGACTTGCAGATCATCCTCATTGTCCTCAGAACCTGTGTATTTTCCTCTGTATCCGAGTAGTGTGTTTCAACAACACGTACATCTCTTATTACATGAAGTCTGTCTGTATGTGTGTCCAAAAGCCTGTATGCCTTAGATCCTTCTGAATGCCCAACAAAAATGAGATTTGCTGCAGTGTAAGGTAATCCATTCCTTAGCATAGCATTTCACTTTCAGTTGCCATCCAGTTGTCAACATGACCCCACGGAGTCCAAAACTTGACATGTTCGCATGCGATTGTTTTGCAAGGAGTGGCAATTCGGTGACTACAGTTCATCGGAGGTATTTCCGTTTTTGAAATAATCTGTGTTCTACTGTCCTTTCAAAGAAAGATTGAGCCGGGTACTGTGCCAATAACCTGTTTTGAAGGGGTGCAAGGTTGCAGTGTGTGGCAGTCATTGACCGTTATAGCCTGCACACCTGCAACCGTGTACCCCTTCAAAACAGGTTCTTGGCACAGTACCCGGCACAATCTTTCTTTGAAAGGACAGTAGTGTTCCACGTACAACCGACAAGCATCTCTATCGTTACACTTGGTTTCTCTATAAATCAGCAGCATGTCGGCATACTCGGCAAACGTGAAAGGTTTCATGGTTGTACTGCATGAATCAACCCTTGCAGGGCGTTTTATGCTGTTTCACTGTCCAGCCTTGAGAAACACACCATGACCTTGACATTCTCGTTTTTGGCCTTTAGCCCCGGGGAGTTGCATTTCCGACCATGGGTTTATTGTCAAATATTTTTCCAAATAACCCCCCATCCCCCTACAACCCCTAGAAGTTTGTAAAACTTATTCATTAACACCCTGTATACAGCATATGTGCACAGTCTCAGCATCAAGTAGAAACCTATAGTTAACAAATGCTATGTGATACACAGAATTCATGTAATAGAATGTTTCTTAATAGGATATGAAACCTCAAAGTTTCCGCTTGAAACATTATACCAAAAGCAGGCTCATAACAATAACAAATTTGCAACAAATAAGATTTAAAGGAGAACAGAAAGCTGAAATTGCTATTGCACAGATTTACATGTGATATTGTATTTAGTTAATACACCCACTAGTCTACTCCGTAAAAATAATCCAGATTTTTTACGTAAGTGGTTGATTAGAAATAAAAGGATGAAATAGGTAAACTAAGGCCATTCGGCCTCTGATTTTGTTTGCGCGGGGCCGCGTTCTAAGGCATGCGGGAGTACGTGTGGCATGCCTGCGGTCTCCGAAGGTGACCTTCGAAGCTACGAACTGCAAGGGGACGAACTACACCACAACAAGCACTTTTGGATCTATACCAAATTCCAATGTATTTTGGAAAAATAAAAGGCGTGTCTACTTTCATTGTTGACATCTTAATAGCCAATAGTAAATGGTTCCTGCCTGCTTGGCCACACCCCTAAAATGTGCAGTTTATAAACATAAATTGGCTAGTAAATAAACCAATAATCAAAGTTATGCATGACTCTGTTTTGCAAACACACACCCCTTGTTGCCAAGATAAATTGAAATTTAGTATACGTTTGCCACATACACTGTAAGAAAAATGGGTGATTTTGCACCCTTTTGTGTGCAAAGCGATGTTCACAGAGTAATATGTTTTGGGTGTATTAATACACCCCCTGAATAGAGGAACATCACTTCTAACTCAGGTGTAACAACATTATTTCTTCTGATTCTGGGGTACAACTGAGGTGCATATCCCTTTTAAAGTACGTACTTACACCGCTTCCATACCGTTATTTCTTACATTGGCAACCGCGATTAAGCGATCAGTGTGCACTTAGCGAGCGTAATTTGAACGTTTTTTTGCTAATAACACAGCAAATACATTTTTAAACATTTTCTGCCGCCGCCAACGTTATTATTGCAATGTTTCACCCACTGTAGATAGTTTACCGGGGGTTACAAAACCTTTTCTGTTCTCATTTAACGAACTAACATTTGATAGCTCGATAATTTATCTCATGAACAATGCAATACCTGCATGGTATGCAGGAAGCACCTTTGTCCCAGAAAATTTAGTACCACAGACAACAAAGAAAATTAATAATAAGCAAAAAGGAGTGCTTACAAATCTAATACACACAAGCCACTATAACATGTACAAGGTGCATTGGGGGAAAAAACAAGCACATGCAGTCTAGCTCATTGGCTATGCAGATACAGACTAGGCTGGGTATTCAAATAAGAGGAATTCTAATGCAACAACTTATTGGAGATGTCAGTTGTAGCAGTAAGAAGAAGCATATGGTAATTCTCGCCTCCACTCTATCTAAATTCATAACACTCCTAGTAGCATCCTGTGAAAGCACATGTTTAGAACATTTTATACAGGACATGCAATATTCTAATCAATAGGTGATGCTGATATATAGAGACTATCACATTGGTTTCCTGCAAAAATTATAGGTGTAGAACAAAGCATACCAATGCAATACTACTTCACTTGATAAAAGAAGAAGCTGAAATGACTGCACTGATAAAAGTATTTTAACACTTTTTTAGTTCCTACAGAGAATTGTCCTATCCCATTAAGCGCCTTCCACTGCCAATATGGTGGCCAAAGTGAGGAAAATGGAGGAACATGTGAGGTAAAAGCTTTAATCTGGTTGACAAAACACCCGTTTTCTCACATCTGACGTCATTTCGAAAATTGTTTCAGCCAATTGAGGCTTACCTGGAAAAGGTCAATTGCTTGGGCGAGAAAGTAAAATTATTTCTTGACTACCTTAACATGCCTTAACACACCCTGTTACAATATTTCTATTATGAAATGCGAAATTGTTAATATTTTACACAATAAAACGGATATTATTATTGTTAGTTATCGTTTAAAATAACTGCAAACCATTTGGAGTTAAACCGCGTCCTTCTGATTGTACTACATTGCAAACTCGGAATGAACTTTATTACTGAAGCTTGAAAACTGAAACTTGAATAGCAAAAACAAAACAAAACAAAACAAAAATCAAATGCACAGCTAAAAGCATTGTGCCATCATCATACACAAAAGCAACATAGTATAAACAAAAACTCATTTAAGTTACATGCTGTAGCCAAAGCGAAATGTAGACAAAAAGTGTGCAACATAGTGGCGGTGTATAATGCTTTTGGGTGGGAGAAGTTAAGGGAAGAGTTAATAGCGCTGGGAGAAGATGATAGTGAAAATTTGTTGGTAGTTGGTTATATGATCGCAAGGATTGGGGAAGAGGCAGTGGTGATTTTGAATGATGGTAGTTAGAAGCAAAAAGTCTTTAAAGATTGAATACCCAATGGGGAGGGATTAAAGATGATGTATTGGATGGTGAAGAAGGGTTGATAGTGTTGAATGGTTGGAAATGGGGATCAACGAGGTGAATGGACTTTTGCAGTGGAACGGGAATGTTCGATGGTAGATTTAGCAATAGTTATTGTGAATGTAGAGAGGCGGGTGATAGGGTTTAGGTTTGGGGAAAGGGGGAGAGAATAGAGTCGGATCATGTGCCTTTGATAATGGAATGGGGAGGGGAGGGAGAAGGGATAGACCATAACAGACAGCAACTGAGGGGGAGAAGTTGGTGTTTGTATAAGTGGACAGTGGTGGGAGTGAGGGTATTTAGGGAGAAATTGGAAGACAGGGGTTGGGAAAAGAAGGATGAGGAAACTATTAAACAATTTTGAGGATGGTTAAAAATGATGGTAGAAATGGCAAAACGGCAGCAAACTAGAATGAGACAGATTACACAACAAGTGAGTTGGTGGTCAACAGAATGTTATGAGAGCAGGAGCAAAGTTAGAAAATGTTTGAGAGAGCTCCGAGGGACACGGGAGAGGGAGTGGGAGGTGAGAAGACAGAAATATCTCAGTGACAGTAGATGGTTCAGAGAAGTGTGTGAGAAGAGTAACATACAATGGAAACGGACAATAGAAGGGAGTTAAAGGCAATTAAAACGGAAGAGGATTTTTGGAAATTTGTTAATAAAGTGAAACCTCTATACAAGAAACCCGCTTTATAAGACCACCATCTGTGTAAAACCCGTTTACATAAAGTCCCGGCCGAATTCCTATTCACTCACATGTTAAATTTTGTCTCTGTAAAACCCCTCCGTATAAGACCGTTCTCTGTAAAATCCTTGTTTTTACTTATACAAATGGCATCTTTTTCCGTTCAAAGCACCTGTAGCAAATTGATCTGTCTATGAAATTCTGAGAAATTGAGAAATTGCATTGCAGTTTCTGTAGCCTCAAAGCACAACCAGTTGTGAAATCTTGCAATGAGCTACTGTGTCCAGAAGCAATGAAACACACCCGATGAATGTGAATGTAATTAAAAGGACATTAAAAACAAGGATTGGACATTTAACGCTGGTAATGGTGTTTGACAAAACTATAGGTACTCCCCGTATAAAACCTTTTTTCGGAATATTCGGAGAATTGGTGTTATACAGAAATTCTCCATTAGATTGTCTCCACATACATAAGACCCGCCTCTTGCCTGTCCCCCGTGTGGTTTTATAGAGAGGTTTCACTGCAATAGAAGAAGGCGCAGAAAGGGAGAAGGGGAAGGAGGTGAAGACAAAGAATGGAGATGGAAGGAGGAAGAGATTGGAGACAGAGAGGCAGAGAGGCAGATGTAAAATGGGATAGAGAGATTACGGTGGATGAAGTAAATGCCACGCTAAAAGGGGTGGCCATAAGAAAAGCGGTTGGAAGTGATGAAATTTAGATGGGGACATGGAAGTGTGCAACACAGGAAGTAAGACAGGGCTTATTAGATGTATTTAATAAAGTGTGGAATGGCGGGGAACTACCTATTGATTGGAAAGAAGCAATTGTGCCTATACGTATATACAGTAAAAGTGGTGATAAGGAGCCGGGGAATTATAAGGCCATAACATTAATGGGTACGGTGTATAATATTTTTGCGACTATTATGAATGAAAGGTTAATGGCGTGTGCAAAAGAAACTAGGAAATTACCGGGAATCAAATGTGTTTCCGTAAAGTAAGTGGCACAACGGATAGTGTCTATGTGCTGCATACATTGGTGGAAAAACAGGTAGCAAAGAAAAAAGGAAAACTATATGCATATCACATAGATTTAAAGGTGAACTGAAATGGTTTTTGACTTACCAGCTTTGTTCAATAAACATAAAGATGAAGTAAAAAGAAACACTTCGTCACTTCCCGTTTCTTAATCCGACGAATATTGAC
>JAQFZQ010001984.1:0-16104 GCA_034696005.1 Glomeris marginata
ACCAACTTACCCCGTGGTGGGGTAAGTTGGTCAATTCTGACTTCCGACGGAGAATGTTTTTTTGCAAGTTCTGTTTGCATGTAATTGCATAAGTAAAATTGGTTTTCTGTAGAGGAAGGGTTTACTATTATTGTGCAATATGAAACACTTCTCCAGTTGTGCTCTAAAGCTAGAAAAAAAATAGGATGTTCAAAATTGGCCAACTTACCCCGGTCTCCCCTACTTCTTTTATTTTTGACAGCTATTGGCTTATACTGCTGTAACACGCACATACAAATTGCTTAGATAACACCCAACAATTAATTTTATATGGAATGCTGTCAATTAACTCCTGGCTATATGTTATATGGTACCTCCCAAAATTTACAATGGTAATGACATACTTCTATCCACAAGTTTCCTGGCGTGTTTCATTTTTTTTTCTTCATGTGGTGGTGCTGTGGTCAGAGCATGCCTTTTAGCATTGCTTTCAGTGCTGCTGCGGCGCCATTACGGTGCTGCTAGATATAGGAAAACAACTGCAGCTACTGGAAACTTGTGAATAGGCCAACAGTAACTATAGCATGCCTGTTCATATGGCAAAATGGCGTCATTCATAATTAGAGCAAGTGTATTCCTGTAATACGACTTTGCAATAAATAGAGTTTTGTATGTTTTGGGTTTCTCAAGACGCTGCCACACTTTTGATTAATATTTTCCCAATTTTAAAAAGAAGAATTAAATACTGGCCAATGCCGTGACCAGGATTCGAACCTGGGTTATTGCGGCCACAACGCAATGTACTAACCACTATACGATCACGGCCATTTGACCTTATACATGATATGCACTATTTATAATCCTAGTCATGTATCTTTTTTAGACGTTTCATATATAAAATGTTGGTTCAGAACGAAAAGTGCATGTTTTGCATGATAATTTCCATGTAGAGCTGGTATTAAATCATCTTCACTGTTTTCCTTTAGAGTTGTTCATTATGTACCAAATAATATCTGTGTAGGTAAATTGTTTTGAATTATTTCCTATTTCTTCAAGAGCTTATGAAGTTATTCTCTTCGTGGAAATAATTAAAATAAATTTTGTCATTTTTTGTATTTCACTGGAATCATTGTGGAATACATCTGTAACGTAGGAAAGCAGCATTACAGGGTTAATCTGTAAAAAATAAATCATATCATGTTTTATTCAATAAAATATGTTAAAGTTATGCTGGAAATTTATATAACGAATAACATTCATTAGTGAACTTGCTTGTTAAGAATTACTTTTCAGATATTGATTAGACTACACTTTGGGAAAGTATGTATGTATACTGCGTCTGGGAAGAGCATGTAGGCAATGAAATTTGCATATATTTCCACTGGGCGTAGTTACTATTTTCGCCAAGAGCATTGTTGGATCGATAAACTCATGTGGCACTGCCATGCAGCTTAAGCCACAACCAAATCTGTATGTGTATTATACATGTCACATATGTGCACCCATGCAACTGTCAACATGACGTTAGTCCCAATTGTTCCTACCACGCATACACATATTTGCATTGTCCTCAATGAATAATATTTTTCAATCCTGACTTCACTTTCTACAAAGTTACAAATTGTATTGTTGGCATATATTGACAGCTGCATGAAACGTGATTAATAATTTGTTCAACGAATTTTATTGTAATATATGTGTGTGAGGTTTGAGCAGTGGAACTTTAGGAGAGTATACATGCATATATGTATATGTCTAAAAATAATGCATTATAGGTACATATATACCAAACTGGAAAGAGTGGAATTCATTATAATATTAATAAGTGCACAAATTTCTCGAATGCTCATGTAGATTGTTACTGTTGATATGATGATATGATGATGTGTTTACTCAATTATTAAAGTGTACATTTCGTTTTCATTGCAGGTGGTACTTGTCTTCGTTCTAAGCATAGCATCGTTAGTCATTTACTTTATCGACGCATCTACGTAAGTAATCATTTTGTTAATTTGTAATTATGCGATTAAACTAACAATATGCACGTTTATGGGTGTGGTTTGAATGTTAGCCAGATTGAAAGTTTGTGAAATATGTATGTATAGGAATTTATAAATTGCCTGTGACAAAAGCCTGAAAGGAAGCATAGACTTATGTGTTTAAAATTACAGTTATTAGGCTCACAATATTGAAATATACTGTATATTAAATATGTTAACACATAATACACATGTGCTTTACGTATTTCATACCTGTGTCTTGAAGGGAAAATTTGAAACAGTGTCAATGTGTGCATCACCAATGGACTAAAAATTCAGAAATTAAATGCATTATCAGCTAGCTGCAACAAATAAATATCTTTTTTTTTGCATTTTCAGAAGGATGTTTTCAGGTTTACTTCTTTAACCATGCAGACGTGAATCGATAACCTCTTTTTTTGTGAATTGCTATTTTAGGATGTCCGAGAATTGGTATACTAGCCTAGATAGATATGAGAGAAAATAAATGCGCTTTCAAAAATTCAGTACTTTATACTATAAGTCCAAATTGACATTTAAGCATTCATAATATGCAATGTAATTAAGTAGCTGGTCTTGAAATACAAGATATTCTTAAAAGGATAGTGTACTATTAAATGTAGTTTTGCTTATTTGGCATATATTGCTGTGACAAATTGAATGTAACCTTCATAGCTATGCCGCTATAATTAATTACTACTTGTATAAAGTGCAGTCATGATGGGAAGCCTATTGGATTGTTGCAAAAATTTCCACGTATTCGTGACTGTATAACATGTATATAATATACCCAATATTACACTGCTCATGGGCAGTTTTAGCACAGTATTAATTATGCATACTCTGTGCTAGTTATGATATTTCGTTTCTATATTCCACGGATAGATTAATGTTTTGAACAACAATAATTCGTATAGCCTATAGGTACCCTATACATAATAATTATTGTAAATTTTAGTCTATTATTACGGAAATAATATGACACATGTGTGACAAATATACACATGACACAGTTATATGAATAAACTAACAGACATGTGATATACTATTCACCGAAAATTTCGTACTTTCCTATTAATAGCTTATGACCCCACTAGCTTGTCTAAATTAGCCATTGAATTGGCAAAGTATCCACAGAAATTTAACATTGTATATGGGCATGCAGTTGCTTAAACCTCGAAGATGCTAAAATAGCTGCATGGACGAGAATAAAATGATTTTATATAGTTTTCAAGCACTCTTGTGTGCATGTTATGTTGTCGTATGTTGACACTATACTATTTGTCACATATTGATCAATTTTGACGATCAATTTGGACAATCATATATAAATGCATAATTTAAGAGTTTTCGTGAAAACCAATAATTTGTGTTGAATTCATTGCAATAAAAAATTACTGAATTGACATTTTAACTACACTGTTCCTCTATTAAAGCATACCCTATCCACCCAAAGCTACGTACTGGCTGTATACAATGTATAATTAGGCACCATTGGCATTGGCTTACTCATTCTTCCTCATTAAAACAATTTTCAGAACAATCAATCTGATACATGCGCAGTATTATTTACAAATGACTATATAGTCTGTCTGCAAAACGCTATACAGGGTGTAATGTAATGGTGTTACAAACTTTCAGGGTTTGTACAGGGTTAAGAGTAGATGCAGAATTGCCAATGATCCCATACAGGTTCCTTGCTACAGACTGACAAAGTGTTGGATGCTGCCCCTGCAATTTGGCAATTGGTGTCTTGCAGGGAATCCATCACAAGTGGCACGTGCTCACAATAGCATTCGACACTTTGCCAGTATGTAGGCTGTAGCAAGGAACATGTATATACGTTACCGGAAATGGGTTCATTGACAATTCCGCATCTACTCTTAACACTGTACAACTTCGGCCAAAAGTAGTGTCACATTTTGCTATCCTGCAGCACACGATAAGCGACAATACTTTTGGCCGCAATTGGACATACAAGCCCTGAACGTTTGTAACACTACATATTACATTTACACACTGTATATGTATGTAGTTATATGTATGGTGGTGTGCCGCGTTGTGGTTATTGCCAGCAGTCAGTGGTGATGTGCACATTCGGAACGAAGGGTGTGTCAGGATGGCCGAGCGGTCTAAGGCGCTGCGTTCAGGTCGCAGTCCAGTTCTCTGGGCGTGGGTTCAAATCCCACTCCTGACATGAAACGAGTGTATTTTTTTAAACATGAAGTTGTATACCCAGAACCCCAATGAAACAGCCATAAGGGATACTAATTTTTGTGAAATGCAGATTTTCCAGAACGGTTTCCTACACATATTTCCTGTTCTCTGTGAGAGCTTATTACCTGTACAGTGAACCTTGCATATAGTCGAAGTTGCTTAAAGCAGAACCTCTCTTATAATAACTTTTTATATAGTTTTGACAAAGTTTCGTAGTATTTGTATACAAATACCCGGCATTACATATGATTGCAATGTTTATTTTGTTAAGAAATCAGTAACATGATCAATAACTTTCTAGTTGAACCCCCTATGCCACATCACACCCTCCATGTCAAGGTCTACCTATAGCCTACCTACCCTATTGTATTTGTCAAATGACCCTTCATTTGACAATATCAACAGCCGATTTTAGGGAGGGATCAGTTGCTAGTAACAGATCGAGGTTACCGTTATCCAAGTTTACTGAAAGCGTGGTTATTTGTATTGAAAATCCTATTCTGATGGTGAGACATTGGAGTTTGTTGACAATAGCCGAAGTTTGGCAATAGGCGAGTTGATTAAAAGCGAGCTTCACTACCAGCATTACTGTATTCACGATTGCCTGCAACGCATGCACTAAATTCCCTCTACAATAGAAACTGTCTAAAGTGAGACTGTGTAAAGTGATATCTAGTACCTATAGTATTTTTCAGGGTAAGAGCATAGCAGATGCCCCGCGAGATGCCCATCTCCTCCAAGGGGCGTATCGCCACCCACACAACCTCCTCACATCTGACCAATAATAAGACAGGAGGGGGAATAGCTGCAATTAGACTGGTCACACACTGGTTTCCTTTTCCCCTTGCTTGGCCCCAAGGCACGACACACCCCTTGGAGAGGGGAGGGGGAGGGGCATCTGGTATGCTCTTACCCTGAAAAATACTATAGTCTAAAGTGATAACACGACTCGGTTCTCATAAAGATGGTTGAATGTGTCTTCCTTGCCATTTCTGTAATAAAATTTCATGCAAGCAAGTAGAAAAAAAGAGGGCTGTGAACAGGTTCTTACTCCTGATTGGCGGATATTACGTTAGCCAAACTATCCAACTATCCGAACTTTGTTCCAACGTTTTCTTGAATGCAATATACTGCTAACTTACGAAACAAACTATAGTACCACATTTTATTCTTGTTTTGTAATAGATTAGCGAGTGTTTAGACCTGATTTTTTATTCGAAGGCTGACATTATTACATATTTCAAAAAATAAGCACAAATAAACTGTCAGAAGTGGGATTCGAACCCACGCCCAGAGAACTGGACTGCGACCTGAACGCAGCGCCTTAGACCGCTCGGCCATCCTGACATACACTTTGGCACAGTTTAGGGTGCATGAATTTGTGAAACATTTGTTACATACAGTATTAAGTCTTGCGCGGTTAGACGTGGAAGACATGGAGAAAATTAATAAAAGAAACGAGGGAATAATCGTATTGTAGGAACCAAAACCATTTTTATATATGAATTATTTATTTCATGCCTCCACAAGATTTGGAAAGGGATTAGATTTTCTCTATAAAATAAATACAACTCGGACATAATTCAAAGGCAAAACAGTTTTATTCTGTCAAAATATGAGAGGGTTGTCTTTGTAATTACATTTATATAAAACTTGCATGGATAGACATACAGGAAGATAAGCAATGAAATTATGAAATTAGCTACAACCATTTCCATTGGTGGTGTCACACTTGACTGCAAAATGTATTTCACAATATAATTTGCATACTGTTAATAATCGTTCTGAATCAGAGTTGAAATACAGTAAAACTGTTTCGTCTTCTAAATGATATTGGTAGCTATGCATATAGTGTTTACAAAGTTATGGTTCTTTTGTGAACATAAAAATGACATGTTTTTTGTGTGCATCTGTTGTGAAATTCAGTGTTGCATTTTTCATACTGTGTTCTGTGAAATACTGCTATAGTACCTTAGTTCTTTACTGATATGGAATGATAAAGGTGTGGCTGTGTCTCTTCTCTCTTTGTCTTCCATGCAATCAACAAGCAGTTTGGGCACTAATAAAAAAGGGTAAGTAATGCATGTGTTCGTTTTTAGCTTGTTTTTAATCATGTAAACTTGTGATCTTCACCGAACCTAAATGATTGCTAATTTTAATAGTCGCAAGTGATTTGTTTGCAAAATATTCGTAGCCTTAGATAGTTCTGTAGTGGTAATAATAAAATATGTATATAGGTATACATAAAATGAATATCCTTAAAACGAGATTTTCATATAATGTAAATGGGAACATTTTATGACCATGTTGTCAAATTTGTTGTACACCAGATCTTATACCTGGTTATACAACAATTTGCACTTGTTTACCCCTTTGAAATCATATTTCCCTGTATTAAAGGATTAAGTATTCTTAACCAAATGTATTTTGTTTGTTGTGTCAGCTGTTTAATAACTTTTCAACAGCATATCTTTTATGAATATAGTGAAACCTCTAGGAAATATCATTGCACCGTATATATTGGAAAGTGTTGGATAATATTAGGCGAAATGACCCATTGCCATAAAGTGCAAAACCGAGATTTTTAAATTTATTTACAGAGAAGGAGTGGAAAAATGCCAGAAGTGGGCGACGAACACCACTCAGCAGATAGATTTAGCCCTCAATATATTTTTTATGGTCTACTTTTTTATACGAGTAAGTGGTTAGTTTGATTATTTTTTTTTGTTCCTTTAATCCAATTCAAATCTGAATGTAATTTTGCCAAATGACACTGAGAAAGGTTTTAATAAAATGACTTGAGGAAACTTAAAGTATTAGAAAAGGAATTGTGCTGGTCCAAATTCCTTGAAGATGTCAGATTTGAATCTAAATTTAGTTATTAGTTAGACGATTTGGATTTCTATCTAAATACACTTCTAAGAAGAGGTTTGATTATCAGTTTATAGCAGCCAGTGACAAACTGTGGTTCATGCTGGAGTTGTATTCCTTCGTAGACTACTTCACCATTCCGCCGTCCTTTGTTTCTATTTATTTGGACAGAACGTGGATAGGTAAGAAACATTACATGTATTACAATTCTTCATAATTAATATTCTTATAAAACTTCTATACCAATGTGAACTTTATAATATAATTCACCGATAAACTGAGACCTTACTCTTTGAATATCTGTAATAAACCTTCAAAATTTTTGAACAACACAGTATGTTATGAACATATTAATATACTTGTAAGAACAAGTAAATAAGTTAAAATGGTTAGAGAAAAACTAAGAGAGTCGATAGGAAATTTGTAAGTGGATGTTGTGAAATTCCAAAAGTTCTCTAAAGGAATTTGTCAATAACCGAAATTTAATCTGTAGGTTTTGTGTTAATTCTTTCAGGTCTCAGGTTTCTGAGAGCATTGAGGTTGATGACTGTGCCCGACATTCTGCAATATTTAAACATATTAAAGACGAGTAGCTCAATCCGCTTGGCTCAGCTCATCTCCATCTTTATCAGCGTTTGGTTGACAGCAGCAGGAATAATACACCTGGTATGATACCTAGATTATATATAACATTTTAAGTTACTACTTTAAAACTTTATTTCAATGCCATCCAGCATAAAGTTAATATAAATAATAGTAGATCACTAAGTGATATTTCAAAAAATACAGTGGACGCCACTTATTAGAATCACTTTGGGTCATTAAAGAATTGATCTGGAAATAAAATCAGAACATGTGCAAAGGAGTTTTCTAGTTATCCTTCCAGTTTGCAATGGGCTTTCTCCGGTTTCCCCATCTTCTAATTAACTAGTATATCTTCATAGGGATTCGCTGTGGGCCCTGAAAAATTTTGCATTAAAAATGCTTGCGTTTCAACCTATATGGGTCTACGGACTGCGGGTTTTAGCACGCTTGCTTGCGAAGAATGGGGCCCCCGGGTTAAGACACTATGATTGTGTATAGGACCCGTTAGCAACAGGATTTGATTTGATACTGATAGTAACTTTTTATCACGTGACAGCTGGAAAATTCTGGCGATCCGCTAGAATTCTCAAATGGCCATGGTATATCATACTGGGCCTGTGTCTACTTCCTTATCGTCACTATGTCTACCGTGGGATATGGTGACATATACTGCCAGACGGTTCTAGGGAGGACCTTTATGGTCTTCTTTATCCTCGTCGGACTGGTAAGTTTTCCAAATTGATTATTATTAGAGTATTAGACTTTTCCGATGCTGTAATTGGTGGGGTAATACCGCCAAATGCTGATTTAAAAAATATTAAACATTTAAGTTAACGTACAATAATTTACTTTCTCAATTATATAAGCACTGTATTAGCTTTCTGTCTCTGTTGTTTTCAGTGGTATTTCTTTCCTTGAAAAAGTTGTAAACTGTACTTTCTTGATGCATGACGGAATTACCCCAAAACCCTTAGCTTTGCTAATGCGTTGTTGAATTGTACACTGTATGTCATGAAATATTACAAATTCCACATTACACATTCTCAACATTAAGCACTGCGGACACAGACACAATATTATCGATATATCTCACGAAAGTGCACTGATCGCAAATTTTCCACACAATAAATATTTTTGTTGCAATTTACACACTTTTCAATATTTGACATTAAAAACAAAGGGATTTATATTTATAAATACCAGTTAGATTTGTGGCAGCACCTTTTCCTTTAAATTAGTGTAATAGTGTGTGTAAGGAATCCTATTAATGCCAATTAATAATTTTCCACGCAAGTTGAGTATTTTTTATTTAATAAATACTATATTATGTGTACTAATACATACATACATGTCCTATAATAGTTGCACATGCAAATTAAGCAATGAAAAAGGAGTTATGTATAAGAATTTCTGACTAAACTAGTATATTGAATTGGATGGAAAGGTGCTATGTTGGCTTACATATTGCAAAATCATGGTAGAGAGCCTACCTTGACAATTCTCGAATTGGATATGTGTAAATTTGGAGTAATGCTTTTGCCAAAATTAGGTGGCTGCGGTTGCAAAGTGCAATCTCATGTACTGCCAAGTGCTCCATTTATCCCAAAGACTGTAGACGACCTCAAATGTTTGCATTTAACACGAAGATCGGGCTTCAGCCAAACGATAGGAAACTTAATTTTACTTCTGTTGCCACTTGTTTGTACACCGGTCCTGACAGCAGCAAGACCAGAAAAGCGCTATTTCAATGATTGCTACAAAAATATATTGAGCAAGTTTCTTAATATTCATACAATTATTCGGCCTGCTAACTAAGGAAATTCCTAATACAGTCGAACCCGGTTTTAAGAGACCTGGATGTAAGAGATTATCGCATTTAAGAGAACAATTTATGCCTTTAGTTTGAAAATTTAAACAATATTTAGGAAAATCTATGACCTTGTTGAAGAAAATTATGAAATTTTTGTTTGAGCTTACAAGTGAGTCATTAGCAGTTTGGACAATGGGAACTTGCAGGTGGCAAATTGACCTTTCATTGGCTACAAACTACTGATGACTCACTCACCTGTGCAATGGAATGCAGTAGTATTTTCTGTGTTGGGTGAATTTTATTTATTATGGCTGCATTACTCCAAAAAGGGAAGTCATTTCTTTGAAGGAGAAGGTAAAGTGATTATCTTATACCAGAATACCTTCAGTATAGCAAATACATAGAGAAAACAATGAAACCTGCATTTAAGATAAACCCTGTTATAAGAAACATTTATGAAATCTCCATAAAGTCTCTTATAGGCTGGTTCGACTGTAGTATATGATTCACTTCATATACAGGGTGGTCCGGAACTAACTGCACAAACTCGGAGGGGTTGTAGGGGGCGAGAAAACATGACCGCCTGTATTTGTCACAATCCTCACAGACGATTCCTAAGGGCCCCACAGGATGTCAAAGTTTAGCCCAAAACGCATGTAGATTGCCGCAGCAATACAAACCTGGAAACATTGCTGGAAAAGCTGATAGCAGGGGTAGGTGACAGCTGCAGCACTTTCGGAATTTTGAGCAATTGCTTTGTTCCTCTAAATGTGAGTGATTTAGTTACTTTAATTACTGTCCTACGACAAAGATCTAGCTGTTAAAGCTTCGTGGAATTCTATAGTGGAGTTTTCCAGTTCATCGTTGTCCGGAAGAACTAAGCTGGTCATATGTGCATCATTCAGTTTCCATGGGTATTTCTATGCTTACTGCACAAAATGATTTTGAAAGGCGCCAAATCAATTTTCCTGCTGATGGCCATGTACAGAGCGGACCCTATACGTAGCTTGTTCAATCTCATACCGCAGTTTGTGTGTTCCACCATAAAAATCTGCAGCATGGATGCAAGCTCTTTTCCAATATTGATCCCTATGGCTACAAGAGGTGCCAAAAAGCTTTGTGGCAGTGTTGGTGGTGTGAGCTACCAAGACCTATTCCTTCGATTGAGTCACTTAGCTGAACCCAAATTGAAATGACATTAGTAGGATTCAAAGAAAGGAAAACCAAAGGTTCGAGTTAGTTAGTAGTCGTGTAGCATACACCGGTTGCCAGTGAACGAGATAGCATAGTAACAGTAAACCTTGGTGATTGGCCCTTAATTTGTCCTGAAGGTGGAAGGTGTCCCAAGATGCAGTGTGATGAATTTTGGTTTCAGCAAAATAACTCTAAAAAGAGTAACTTGTTGGGACAAGAGCTTGTTGTTAATTGCCCGACATATTGCATTGCATTGTACTGTATTGTGTATACTATGTTGATCTCAGACTGCAATTTTATTTGTGTCAGATCTCGGACAAGAGTCTATAGTATCTACATCTACTTTCTGTTGGCTTTATTGAAAATTGGTATCCCCTTTTGGTGATAAATGAGCACAACACTAGCTTATAAAATCATCGGGAAACAAAGGGAACTAAGCTTCCAGACTTTCGGGACACCCCATATGTGCTATATAATGATCCCCCACGTTCATTGTAGGGTAAATTGTGATGCAATTTGCCTGCCTAAACATCTCCTGGGAAATTAGGAGCACTGATGTGTATGTATAACAACGAAATTCTTTCAAAAAACTCCTATTGCAATTTCACGCATCGTCAAAACGTTTAGACAACTATCATACTTTATATAGCTTTTCTCAGGTGCTGCCATACATATAGTCAATACATAAAATGTTATTGCTTTTTCGAGATTACAACTTGCCATTTTACAGCACAACAACAACAAAAAATAAACACTTTTTCCACTTTTTCAGCCAGCATGCTTGATGTTACAAAGCTAGTCGTGCTGTGTATCTGTTACAATATGGTACCATGACGTTTCTATAGGTTTCCTGAAAAATTCCACATAACTGTATAAGATAGAAAAAGATATCTGCATAATTGTTAATTCATATTATATGGAATTATTTGATGGCACAAAATGCATGCACTCTTTTTTGGATGGAATTTTTGAGAAACCAATGAAAACGCATTCTGGTTGTTGTTATTGTTGTTGTATATTCTGACAAAAAGGTAAATTTGCGCTCAGTGTGCTTCGGTTTTTCACCAATTTTCGACGTGGTTTTTGATATATACTATAATATTTTTTGTTTTTTAAGAAGAAAAAAGTAAATGCTGAACAAGATCAACAGATTTTGGAATTTTTTGTGTGAATATACTACGGATGACATTTTTTGTTTGAAGAATTTTGTTGTCAACATATAGACATGACAAAAGTGCTAAATACGAGTATTAAGCACCACATATGGAGTACATATAAAATTCATATTAGCATGAGAGAGTGTATATATATTGGTAGTTTCTCTTTCTATGTTGCCGCTTGTTGTTTCTTGCTGGCACTATATTGTCAGACTCAGGGCATTGCCACAAATGCCATCAACTCAGTGTGTTCTTCCAATCTCTATTCATATAATATATATTATTATATTCATCTCCTTTCTGGACATTACCATTTGAACCACGACGAAAAGTGCAAAATTGCCTCATCATTTGTTGTCCTTTAAGAATACGTTTCATATACTTTTTACTGTATATATGGTTTCTCTTATACTTGGGTTCTGGTTGTTTTATTTCACATACCTACACCTTTCCTTGCATCTCTATCGATGTAGTCAATAGTCTGTGTAGTGTTGCACTTGAATTGCCATTTACTATCTGATATTGGAACGTGTTGGCAGCTTGCATGAGCTTGTTGCATGTCATGCAGCTATTGTTCGTATCATATATGCTTCACTGTCACTGTGTGTGAATGAAAACACAGCCAGTAGGTTATTATAATACACCTTTCCTTCCATATTTATTACCTATCGTTCGTCTCATAGTGCTACTCTATAGTATATCAGTTGACAGTTGTCATTACCCCACCTAAAAATTGTCAATTGTGTATATTTTATAGCAATAAACAGATGGCAGATATACTAAATCTTTAAATCATACATAAATTTATTAACTTTCCTATAATAAATTACCATATCTTGGAATCACTGGCTAATAGATAAATAATTAGTATACATATAACCAAGAGTATAACCAAGAGTTACATAACTAACTATTAATAGACACATTTGGGCAATTAATTTATGTTTATAAATTTTTATAATAACATTGTGAATTAATCACTATATATGTTTAAAACATTGTCATTCATTGCAACTAACTAAAATATGGCTTAATAATTCTGCCGTTTGTAACGCTTACTAGTTTAGCTGATTGTTAATGGAATGAAATATATACTTTAAAATAGGCCATATATGATAATAATATTTAGGATGCCATGGATTTATTTATGTACATACCTGTGTTAACAAAATCATATTGCAATTATGGGTAACAACAGCCAAGTGTATTTCTTATAAATTCAAACAGAACAAATAGGAAAGTTATGCTCGGTCAATAAATATAAAGATAGCAGAGTAAGATCTCTGGATTTCTGCACTGGTTTTTAATTAATCAGCATAGTTTTGAAATTATTAGGAATTTATATGATATAATTGGAAATCACATGGCTAGTGTTACTTACATAATAATCATAACTGCTCCACAATGTTTTATTAATTGATCTTGATGCTGTAGTAGAATCTTGCCTTGCGTTGAAGGCAACTGCCAAAGTGATAGTCGTAGTCGTTTGGTAGTTAAGCTTTTTAACCTGAACGAATGCTATAGTAGTTAGTAGTATACTCTGAATAGTAATGCTCCGTTTTATTCGCTCTTATTTTCCATTATTTTCTCTTTCTCTCTCTCTCCATTCCCCCATTCCCCTTTGTCTATCTATATACCTTCTTCCACCTTATAAATTCCCTAACGTCTGTATCCATTTTTTGTCCTTTCCTCTGGACTCTTCTGTAGGCGATGTTTGCAAGTTGCATTCCCGAGATCATTGAGTTAATAGGCTCTAGGCCCAAATATAGTGGCGAATACAAGCGGGAGCATGGAAAAAGGTACATTTCTTTTTATTTCTACCCTTTTAGCGATCGCTCTTTGCCTTCTTGTTTTCCTCCACCCTTTTCCCCATATTTCTCCTTCCATCATATTCCTTGTATATATAACACGGCATCAATCCAATCAAAACATACTGCTGTATATCTAAAAAGTAGTTATATTGAGATAATTGAAAAGGGTCCAGCATATATATTCCGAATTCTGACCATTTGAAAACCCTGATTTCATTTCCACCTCCCGTTATATTTTCATTTCTCTTCTTTTCCTTCCTTTTGCTCTTCTTCACACGTCTCCTCCGCGAACTTCCTTTTTCCCTGGCACGACCAATCATAGGCCGTGTTTGCCAGCTGGATCCCTGAAATCACCGAGTTGTTGGGGAACAGGTCCAAGTACGGTGGAGAGTACAAGCGGGAGCATGGAAAGAGGTATAGGACCATGAGGACCTGAAATGTACGCCATAGACATTGATGGTCCAAGAAAAAATTAATAATTGCAACAACAAAAGACAATAATTATCGAATGAAAAAATCCATCCAGTAGTACGAGTTCTGGACATTGTTACATGGTGCTGATCAAGTCCAGTCACATGCCATTAATGACAATGTCCAGATCTTTTCGTGAAATATCGATGGAAGTGTCGATGCATACGTAGTCACGCAATTGCAATTTTACTCGTATACATATTGCTATGCTACATCTATGGATATGCGTGTGTTTTGACAGTGAGATTTGGTGCAAACTCGATTTAAAAAAAAAAAAACAGTGATGTTGATGCTTTCCTCTGAACTGTAATGCTAAAAAATCGATTGGGTGAGTTGTAGTGAAGCCGGTCATTTGTGTTTCCCTTACAGGAAAGCTACAGTCTTTTACACCAGAGATGGCACTCCAATCCTCCTAGCCTCCCCCTAATTAGGCGAGCCAACTAGAAAGGATGGGGGTGCTCAGTGAAGTGAGTTTCCAAAAACTTGCAGACACGCAGGTGCAAACGATTAGCACAGCCCTGAGCACCCCCTGGCCTTTCCAGTTGGCTTGCCTAATTAGGGGGATGCTAGGAGGATTGGAGTGCCTTCTCTGGTGTAAAGAACTGGTCTAAAGTATATGCAAAAGATTAAAAGAAACTCACGCTACATATACAATTTTATTAATATAACTAACCACATTACAAGAGAAAGCATTAGCAGCAGTATGACCATGATATCACAAAAACTTTCAATCTGAATTATGACTACATATCAGACCTGTACCATACACGTTGCTGTTCTGAATGATGTACAAGTGCAGCCATCTTGTGTAACACTTATTTCTGTGTATGCATATGGCTAAAAAATAAATATCCACTGATGTAGCATAACATTAAACCCGTTTCACACAAACTCTTATCCCAATTCGCAATATTCCAATAACATGCACTGTACCCTGAGACTGAATTGTGTTCTCGGAAACCCCTCATTGTAGGCAATGTTCGCAAGTTGTATTCCCGAGATCATAGACTTGATTGGCTCTAGGCCCAAATATGGAGGTCAATTCAACAGGGATCGAGAAAGGAGGTAACGTTATGGTCGCATGACTCCGAATTCAGTACTTCCTTTTTATTCCCTTTACAAGAACTATATATTCTTGCAAGATCATTTTTACTCCCACCTAAATGGGCTAGTTGTGTATACAGTAAGACCAGCCCATATATCTGCAGAATGCACTGTATGCATAAAAATCTGCAGGCTAAGTGACGTTTTATGCTGATTTAAATAACAACAGGTAATCAATCACTTTATATTATGACATGTTTCCTTATGTGGAAAAGTTACCCCACATTGTGCAAGATTTAAAAATCTTCATGTTGGATATACAATACTACGTATTATGCAAGGGCTTTTTAGTATTGGAGATATTGGATGAAATGCACAAATATACTAAGAGCGCGTTCAAAGTTGCACTAATTGGGAAGGTGAAAGGTTATGTAGATGAGACCTTTGGCCAATGAGGGAGAAGATATGAGAGTTTGAGCATAACTAGCTGGAACCAAGAATGCCCAACAGCATCATATCTACTCCCCTATTGGTCAGAGATCTCGTCTTCCCCCTTTCACCTCACTTCCCAAAGTGCAACTTTGGACCTGCTTTTAGTATAGTGACACCATAAAGTGATGAAAGTGGAAGCAGTGTTGCAAGTACTACCTAAAAGGTTAAATCAGTTTTAAGACTTGAACATCACATATAGTGCACTTACTGTATATTAGATTACAGCTTACATGCATACATGGAATACTGCATAGGCATATAGTAGCCAGATACTGGCATCATTTCTTTAATATTAATAAAAAACACAATGCACCTATAATTTCCGATATCCCCGAACAGTGAATCAAATTTTATTATTTTATAAGGATGTCATTTTTATTTAAAGGACATCCGGCACGGTTTTGTAAGGTACCCTGAAACTTGAACTACGTGAAGAAAAGTCATGAAGAAAGTAA
>JAQFZQ010001985.1:0-16104 GCA_034696005.1 Glomeris marginata
GAAACGTGGTTTTAACGCTAGATCGACTGGTGCATAATACCCAGTGGTGCATCCATCCCCGGTCTCCCCTATCTATAAAAAGGAATAGCAGGACCATCAAGTTCATCAATGGAAGGAGCTAGCAAACAAAATATTTCTGCTTGCCTGGTTTTGTTGGTCTTTTGGATACTGAGAAGTACAAGTATGGTGCACAGTTAAGCATGCCTCCTCACTACCCATCCAAAGGAAATCGATTTGTTCTGGTATACAAGCAGTAAAGTGATATTTTAGAGAAATAATTTATGGCTGAATAGCAGGAATTCCAAGATCTATAATCTGATACTTCCGTGAACCTGGAGGTATTACGTTCGGTGTTGCTGTATATTAGATGTGCAGACCAACTTGTGCAATCGATGCCAGTGCATTAATAATGTCAATATTTTGTCACAAAGAGCTTCTACAATGTTCGCCCCAAATGTAAATGTATTTACATGCAGTTCGCAAAGACATTATAGAGAATACATAATGTCTGCCTATACTAACTCATCATTCAGCATAGTTTTTCGTCTATGTAATGTCAACATTTGTATCACGTGTTTGCAAGAGTAATGGATTTACAATAGTTATGCGAAAAACAAGTGATGGTATAGGCCTATATAGTACAAAAGAACAATCAATATTTGATGCTGGAAGTTTGAAAAACATAATTAAAACAACTGATGCTTTAAATTTATAGTGTAAATATTGCACAGTATGAAAACTCGAAATCCGATCAAGAAGCGAAATTCATCATGATTATTACCATCGCATTAAGCAAACTAATTAAAAACCTATATATTGTTATCGTACTAATGAAATATTTCGGGAGCTCTCCGTGATAATATCCCTGCCAACAATCTGCTGCAAAAATCATTAAAATGCAGAAGACAATCTTAAAGATATACGACAGTGACAAAATCATGGGTAATTAGCAGGTCTGCGAAGCCTCTATTTATAAAGAAATGTAGTAATTAACGGAATTAACAAAGCTTCTTGGTAACAAAATTGGATTAAGCTTATAAGCACAATTTCAATCGCAAGATTTGACGTTCTCATTTACATTTGCTACGCAGGAATATAAATAAGCATGAAAATCTCTCAAGATCAAAATAAAATTGTGACTAGGTATGTATCTACAAATGACAACTTTTTACAGCAAAATCACAGCACGATTATACAAATTGATAAATGCGTGGTAGATAGGTACACAAAAACTTAGCAAATTTGTTTGCGCAGTTGATATGAAGATGAAATAAAATATTGAAAAAATGCCAATTGAAAATTAAATGGAGATGAATTTATGCCTATATTTGTTTTAATTTTTTCTGTTTATTATTCATAGATATATTTATTTTTAGGGACATCAATCAGCTTTGGCTTGTTAATGCTGTTAGATGGAACAGCGTGGACATTACTTCACCTAGCATTCATAAAAAGATCAAAATTTCTGCAAACACTCCTCCCCTTTTTTTGTCTGACCAGCTGATGGTACAATTGAGCACCCCTTATCCAAAACAATGCATATGAAGCATACTATGCAATAAAAGCATCCAACATGCTATATTAAAATGCGTGTTATAATCGGGATTTCAGGGCAGAATAGATTCCCTGCAACAGAAACCAATGGGGTAAAATGAACAGAGGAGCTGATGCTGAAACTGTATGAGTGACAGCACCCCCTAGCGGCACTAATATCGCCAATCGCGCGTATGCACACAGCACTGCTTGCCAACTGCATATATACACGACAGACATTCATACCCACTTTTCAAACAGGAAAGTCTGACAGTGTGTAAAAATCATAATGTAATTCGCCCATCTGCGCAAACGTTTTTTATTTTGCTTTCAGGGACGCCATTGGTCACACAGCGCCCTCTTTAGGGAACCTCGTCAAAAATGCCGCAGTGTTCAAAGAAAGGACTGAACAGGAAAAGATAAGAGGGGAAAATTATATCAGCGAATATGACAGGAGATGGACAACAAGTTGATATAAACGCCTACCGTCAATCGAAATAAAACCAGCGGAATTTCATTTTTTCCCCTACTTGACATGCCAGAATCCGGTTATAAGCAACACCAGGGGATTAATACTGTGATAATGAGGTTATACTAAGGTGTGTTTCATATGTATCCAGCCGGCCAATGTTGCATTAAAAGCTTTGCGACCACCTTTTACCATTAGCAACAAAACAGAAAAACTTTCTTGGGCCCGAAGCCACATTAGTTGGACAGATGAATGGATTGGTGTATTGTTCAGCGATGAGAAAAAGTTTAATTTGGATGGACCGGATGGTTGGGCATACTATTGGCATGACATGCGAAAGAAGGACGAGATCTTCACAAAACGTCAAATGGGTGGTGGCTCTGTGATGGTGTGGGGAGCGTTCGGAATCAAATCAACAGCACTACATATTTAGCCTGAACTCCGAACTCTACCAGGACATGCTTTTTGAACATTTGTTCAACGCAGTATCAAATAATTGTGGCCCAAAATATATATTCCAACACGACAAGACACCAGTCCATTCTTCAAAATCCACTACAGCATGGTTCAATAAGAACAGTGTCACTGTACATAATGAAGTGGACAGATAACCCAGTTCTATGCGCATCAATGCATAAAAGTAATAATTCCACAAGTTTGGAATAGTTTCATTGCAGTTATGAAGAAAACAAAGACTGATGACCTAGTACTTTCACGGCATTGTGACTTGGAGGCAATATAGCTTACATATGAAAACAAACAAAAATTGCCATTTGGCGATATTCTACGAGACCAAGCTATAATTGGTAAAAATTCCATGACGGTTAATTACCAATATTTAATGATGTGTTTGCTCGGCGAGTTCGCAATTGTGGGTACACAAAGCACAGGCCGGCACTGAGACTAACAATAGGAAATAAAGCCGTAGAAAGCAAGAAAGAACAAATGAGAAAAAGTTAAAAGATAGGCCGATCGATGGCGACGAGGGAGAAGTTTTCCGGCAAAGACAGCATAATGAAGTAAATATCTCGCGGGAGCTCAAAGTATACAAACAGGTTGTTGGAATTTTTGTGAACGAGACGAGACGTAATTGGATTCAGCATCCACTTCAAAACAATCCACCATATAAGTCATAAAAACATGTAGCATAGATACACAAATACCAAACATATATGTATATGGAAACCACGAACATGTCGGTTCCCTGCAAAATTACACACGTGCATATTATATAGTTTTAAATAATACATTTGGGAGTTTAGGAAAGGTAAGTTGTGAAAAGCTCCATTGTGGAAGATATTATCAATGAATGAATACTGCGCATTCAAATCCCTAAATTACAGAAAAAAAATCAGCTAATGATTAGTTATAAATGCTTCCCCCTAAGTCGTATTATGCATTAATATCCAAAGTAAATATCAATATTGTTTCGTATAAAATGATTAAACATGGTGATGCTTATGTTATATCTTCATTCAGCATCCTCGTCTATATACAGTGTGCCCAAAAAGTCTGTAAAATGATTAATTTTTGAATATAATGTACTATTTATATTTTCACAGTAATTTCAACAATTTAATACAGTAGAAAAAGACATTCAAATTATGTACGGTCCAATTTTTTTACCATTTAGAAGATATTTATTCAAATTATTAATAAAAGAAAGATGCAATTGCAACAAAAACATGTGCATATTACACCCCTGTTTCAATTGAAGTAAAAAGTGAGTATTCTAATTGGTTGATAACTGCCTAGCATAAACACATGTCTCTTCAAAAGCCAATCAGAATGCTTAGATCCATGTTTTACATAATGAACGTTGGGCAATAATGTTGCCAGCTAATAGAACAGGTAGTCAAGGGTCAAATCAAGGTCAAATCAATGAGCTCATTGATCAAATTGACCCCTTTGGTAATTCTAGTGTATATCTCAGAATAATTGAAAATTATCGTTTCCAGAAGTTTAGTACCCTGTATATCGAGTTCTTTGCTTTATACAGGGTTTAAAATTCCCGAACGTGGAAAATATAACACTAAATCACAAACCATATTTAATATATTATTTTGTGGGGAGAATTATGAAATGCGCCTCATACATGCAATGATGGGAATTTATGATACAGCTTTCAGTAAATATAGGAAGCTGAATTCTGAACACCATAAGGGAGCCTAAGGTAATTTTGGGCTGAGGCGCATTCTTCACTTCTTCAACACTTTGTTGTATGCAAATTATCCACAAAAAAGGGGGAAAACGAGATTAATCGAGCGGGAATTTTAGTGGAGTTACCTTCCCGGGGCGAAACATTTCAAAGGATGGCTAAATGAAGGCGAGATTGAATTTTAATCGGCGGGACCATCGATAAAATAAATTCACTGACCTAGACGAGATTACTTTTCTTGGAAAGAAGAGCGACTTGCGACTTTTGGCCCGTCTCACTTCGTCATAAAATCACGCTGCAAAACGGCCGATTTAATTTCAGAAGGCCAAATTGTACTTTACGTACGTCTGTCGTTTTCAGTCATTTTTCTGCAAGTGTGAAGCACCGACGAAGACGAGAAGCCCCTGAGGTTTTAATTTAATCACGTGTCGATGACTTCACCGATAAACCTCAATTACCTATGCGCGTAACATGTTGCGACAACAAACCAATTTGTTGCGCAAATTTTGGCAACAGTACATACTGCGCCATCTATTAGCCCTAAACAAACTACTGATACCGCTTCACTTGATTTTATCACACATACATAAGATTTTATTTCCAGATCTTAAATAACACATTTAAACTCTCAATTAAAATATGGAAATGCTTACATTTATTATAGATTAGGCAGGGCTAATTGTCGTAATTATAAACTCACAATAATTTCAGACTCAAAATTTTGTGAAATAAAATATTACGCATATTTATATTAAATGCTTAATTTTTTTACCTGATAATTTTAGTATAATCTAGTAAGGCTAATATATGACTCATTGAAATTTTGTCGACCAGATTCATAGCTACAAATACAATCCCTAAAAAATATTGGGGACTAACGGCTAATTTATAAAGAAATTAGTTTTAACAATATTTTAAGAAATGACTTATCCCAGTCTTCTGAAGGGCAACAAAATATTTTCATATGTTTTCCTGTACAATAAATATCCTTTACACATTATTTTCTTTTAACTTCGAAAGATATACACCTTCAAGCTTGCTTTTATCTTTTATGCTGCAACAACATAAAAATCTCTCCAAACTAATTTCTGATTCGCCTGTGAGGTACAAAACACACCTACATATAATCTATATATAGGAGAGTATTAAATAGTTATGAGCACTAGAGCAAATCCAAATTGGATGAATAAAACAATATTGTGAGAATAATTTACAGGAAAGGTATATAACAAATTGCATTACCAGTCACAAAAGGATGAGGAGTGTATGTATGCTATACCAAGATGCTACTCAATCCAATGTAATCAAGACATTGAGAAATGGGAATTGCAGAAAAAATCGCTCTTTGTTGCTTATTGCATGCATCCATTGTATACAAGGTTCACAATACAACTGCCTTTTGGACCTTTATCACATTTCCCTGCCTTTTCTCTGAAAAACTAGTATATTAATTCCTTTTCAATTACCCTTTGCTGTTTATACATTTCATCACTTTCCAGATCAGCTCTGTATATGAACACCGATATAAAATGGTCGATTTAGTAAACGACATTATTAATCAGTACAAAAGCGGAATAATATTAATTCCACTTTGCATGTCTTATGCAATCACTGCCAATTCGGATTCCATCCTCTTTCGCGGCCCTTGCTTTTCTTGTAACGAATGGGTGCATGCATAATAAATGTCGGGGATTGGTCATGTATATTTGATGACCGAATTCCAGTGGGAGTGAGAGGATAACAACAAATGCAAATGGCCGCAAACAGAAAAGTGAAGACGTGAATGAAAATGCGAGTATAGTACATGGGGAGGAAAAAAGAGAGGAGTTTGCGCATGTCTATCGCTGATAAGTCTGGCCGCACGTCCTGTAGGCCTACATAGGCTATGTCATAGACATAAGCGGATTACAGGCTGCACGGCAAACAAACGACCAACAACAAAATTGACGTCAACTGAATAAACAAACATCGCATATTCCGAGTTATGGCGCGCCGAACATCATTACAAAATCCTAAGTCACAGGATAGACGGATATATATGCATGCTCTCGATCCACCCTATTTATATGTATACCTACGTATGAATACAGAAGTACTATGTTGAAATTTTTGAATTTATTATAACCTTATCATGAGTACTTTCACTATATCTACATATTGTGTGCTTGGCCAGAAGGCGAACTGCCAACTTTAAACTTTATAAGCAAACACACAATGAAAACAATGCTGTGGGCAAATAACATTGTAGTTTTGTAGATTATACTGGAGGATATAGGATTAAGGCCATGGGCGAAATTAGAGTTTACAGATTTGTTGTGACGTCCATGGGTCGACCTTAAGCGAAAATACTGCATTATTTTACATGCTCTAATTGTGCCCAACAACTAGGGATTATTGCTAAAAGTTACAGCTTATTTATGTCTTGTGGCCCTCTCCAATTATTCGCCTATGCATATACAATGGGCCAGTTCTCCCCTACAGAATTGTAAAACCCATTGTAAACCCCATGGACACTATTTTGGGGTTTTATAGTTTGTGCAAATGTGCTCAAATTGAAGTGGACTAACGTTTACAATTGTGTACATAACTTATAAGTACATTTCCATTGTACTGTTGTTCATTATAATTACTAAGCTTGTATATGTAACAGTGAGTTTGGACATAAAACTGGTTTTCTCCATTAAATAACGGTTTTTATCGAAAAACATCCGTGAACATAAAAGACGTATTTCAAACAAGTTTTGGTTAGGTTAGGTTAACTAGTTTTGCCTGGGTAACCTATAACGCACTTGTTACAGGAGTTTCGACAGAAATAATCGAAATAGCAACTCAACTTGGAAAATCATGCATTATATACCAATTAAGTAAAATACTACTTTGATCTGGTTTTAGATTAACAGTAAGCTTTTTTTCATATATTTTATCCAACTCATTTAAACAGCATTTGTTGTTGTACCAAAATAATGGAAAAAGTATAATTCAAATCCGTTGCCAAATAATGGAATAGTCGATAAAAATATTATTTGGAATCGATTATGATTTCACATATGGAATCGACATCACAGATGTTTCTGGTGGTAATTGGATAATGATCACATGATTCAACAGTAATGGAACATTTTTGAGATGGATTGGAAATGCAATTTAACAGTAGATGTGAAGAAAGCGGTCCCTCCTTCGAGAAACCAAAACAAAACCCAAAAAGAAATCGCTGAAACAGGCAATTACAGTCAAAGTACTACTGTGTGAAAGGTACTGAAGGAGTATAATAGTACAGGAAATTGTTAAAGTAGATGGAACAATTGTGGACGAAAGCGCCTTAAAATTGTATAAGATGCAGTGCCAGAAAGGTGAACATTGGGAAAATGGCCATCAATTGAACAGTAAATCAATCAATTTATCAGGAACTATTCAAGCTCGGCAACACTGACTACGTAACAATTTGTACAACATCCCAAACCTAAGCATCCCTCGCACTTTGGAAATAGTTTTGGGCATTAATGGGTTAAGAAAAATCTCAGTTCGCAACCATAAAGCCCAAAATCCACTTTCACTTGCAACATAGTGTAGTATACGTTGTCTGCAATAGTCAACAGCTTGAATTGGTTCTTATTTAATCCTATTATTTTCGCCCGATTACCGCAAAATTGAAAACGGAATCTGTAAGACCACCTTTGCTAAGCGACTCAAACATTTAACACCAGCTCCTATACCAATAAAAATTACATTCACTGCTGTTGTTAACCCAAATCAAACATACAACATTCATAACTATCCACTCAAACGTGTTCAAGAATATTAAATCTAATCCATTTAAATTCAGTTATCAAAATCCGTTGTTTACTCTTCCTCCTTCCACCAATCAACTCCCATCTGTGGTTCATATAATAGAATTTACATATGTCATTAAGAGTAACATTATCAGCTTATAATTCACATGTTGCAAAAGCCTGAATTCCATTCCATGCATCACTGCAGAACAAAAAGCAAAGTTTCTGTTATCACTTCTGAACCTAAACTCAACTATCATATGGGTGTGCAAATCAGCATCTCTTTGTGATATGACCAAAGTTATGTCCACATGACCCATTTGTGTTGTTATCTCTTTAATTTCGATTAGGATGAACGTGAGTTTTCCAAGGTTATAAATTAATGGCAATGTAATTGTGAATAATAAATTGGGCGAAGTAATTGTTGAAGGATGGTGGACAGGATGCAGATGTGTGTTATTTGGTAATAACGTGGCTGGTAGCACGAGATTGAAGCCGCAACTCCACCTTTAGGTGAAAGCTTGTTATTCGACTGGTAACCCGGCCTGGCCAAATCAAGTTTCCCTTCGTTCGCCCTCCTTCAATTACGCCGACCTTAATTACCTATTACGATGTGCAGCCCAAATGAATTGCCTAACGCAAGATAGAAAGGGCACAGGCAAGTAAGTCTGTGTATATGCCGGAAATCATAATTCTCTTTACCTTCCCAAAGATGACCGACTCACCAAATATACATCCATATACCTCACCTCTGCGATTATTTTTCAGATTGCTGCTCACAATTGGATTGGGTTTTAAAAAAGCATGCCCTTTACACCAAATCCCATTTCTGATTAAGGTGGAGATCAAATAGGGTCGGATCGGAATTGTAATGGGAACCACATGCCCAACTTGAACATCAGCTGCTCATAGTAAAATATGTAGGAATACATTTGAAACTTTAGTTTACACGTTTACATATCAGCCAAATCTTAAAAGGAGTGCTGCAGATCGACTGCACCGATCCGCAGTAACGGTATAAAGAGTTCTAAAATTAATGATAGCTTAACTTTTCATGAAATAAACATACATGTGCATTTGTTAGCAACATAGTGCATTTAAAATCGTTTGTGCATGGTACGTATGCACAACGATTCACAAAAATAATTAACATTGTGCGAATTGTTTATAATAATAGATATGTTAATAGACCTACCTTTGTGAAAAGTCGAAGCTGAGATTGTGTAAAACGAGATGATAAGCCACTAAGCACTAGATCACTGCATGTTTATCTGCAAAAACAAACAGGAAATAAAATAGAAAAATTAGTAATGCAATTTTCAGCACTCTTCAAATCATATTCATAAGCCTAGAAGCAGATCTGACCGTTTTTTTATTGATTTTGTTATTACTATGCCTCCTAGAGTCCATAACACCAACGTTATCATTGCAATGACCTTGATAACATTGTCCAAGGTCACCAATGGGTACACCGTCAGATGGCCCCCAACCTGTCCGATACCTGTCAATGTGTGTTTTCATTCCTTCAAACTTAATTTACATAACCACAAGCACGAACCGGACTTCTGACTCACCTGGTATAATATGATCATTTTGGTGTTCATGCAAGTAGAATACTGAGTATATTGTACAACAATCAACATGCGTGGAAACATAATAAATTTCGATAAGCTGAGCCACTCATCATGAGTATATGCTCTACGTCAAAGGCCAAAAATATTGTTTCAGAGAAGAAACTTATAAATATTTGACAACTTGAGTGAAATTGGTTAATCCGCAAAGTAAGCTTCTATCTGTCAAGTTTGTTTTCCCTGTAAATATCCAGTCATGACACTTTTCACATTTTCAGAAGGGTAATTGATTTTAGTTTTTTGAGTAGCATGCGGAACATTCCTCAAGTTTGTACAAATGAAAATACATTTGATTTTTGGTAGTGCATTCAAAGGAGACATGATCAATTCTTGAGAGAAAAACTGATATTAATTATGGATATGGTTATTTTACAACACTCTCAGCCTTCCCACAGCATGACATCACTTACAGATGTTCCATATATGTATATACCACATGATTTTTTGGAAGTCGCAATGGAATTATTCCAGTGCAGAAATACATACTTATAGCCTTGCACATGCGCGATTAAGTTATGGGACAATGCACTTACATGGCATGGTGAATGTCACCAATTCCCTGTACTAATTAATGTACAAGATGCCGATGGCACCGCAGAGACGATTAAAATCATCGACGCCGAAGCCTCTGAGCGCAATAATATTATACGAAAGGAAAATTTCTGCCTTTCTGTTGACGTTGCTTCGGATATTGGTCCTCGTGGGACGAACCCAGCTAAGAAATCCCTATAAATATACATGACTTCAAAATCCCAACGCTGCTAGAAAACGCTCTTCCCAAAACTTTCCTTTTACAAAGTACTATATTCAAACCATCCAGCATTGACTGGTCCCCAATAAATTAAATCTCAAATGCCAAGAATGAATTTCAGGGAAAATCAAACAAGTTACACTCACACTGTAGCTTGCTCTCTTGCATAATGATTAATCATTATTTCAAACCTACCTATAGTTCATTTTAGCAACTCAACTTTCTTTCAGACCCTATGGCATTTAATAATGGAAAATGTTACTCATAGCTATGTACATCAGCTACATACAAGTTTCGGATTTTTGTTAAAGGTGAACTGAACATGCAGCTTTGCAAAAGGTAGTACTCTGAAACTTTAACCTACACCAAGGAAAATCACGAAACAGATTTTGTTGTGTAGCTTTCTTCATAGTTTGTCTTCATGTAAATAAAGTTTCATATGGTACCTTACATACAAAACAATATGTTAGCTCACCTTTAAGACAAGCTTTGGTAGAAGAAATGCATTGTAATTTAGCTCTGCAGTAATAATACTCGCCTGGTGAAGGAAAACTGACAACAATACCATTGTTGATTGACACAAATTTGTTTTGACATACAAAAATACAGACTTCACAATCTCGAGTTTTATTTCTGCATTCTAGAACTAATATGGTTTCATGGAAAAAGCATATTGTCATTTTAGGAATACCTATCTGCCACTAAAAATCCAATAAAACATCGATTCGAGACAAATTTCAAAACTATATTTTCGTATGCCAATGATACACACTATTTTTTATTTAGCTCCAGTATGATATGAATATATTTCCAGTGAACATAGGTGAACTCCAACAAAAAATTGTATTCTCGCGATTTTTTCCTCAGCTTTAACATCCTTTTCCTCCTTTTCAAAGCACAACATGCTAGGTTTTCTGAATTCCAGACACGTGTTAATGTCATTTATTGGCATTATTACGCATCGCAAATTCTGGATTAACGCCTTCCACATCCATTGGGATTCCTAACGCCATCTGACTTTCAAAATGTCTCTAAAACGATTTAAATTCGTTGCTGTCAACACAAAAATCCTCCTCGCCAATGAGAATACGTTTCTTTTTTCCCCCAATTCCCCTCTTCCACTGCAATGCTGACTTTTGGCAAAGAAAACGGTCCGAAAGAAACACTTTATTCAATGATCCTAATCAACAAACGTGGAACCGAGTGGTAGAACTTAAATCTAATTTCCACAATATTCAACTCACACTTTTTAACCAAAAATGTTCAATATAGTTCATTATAAAACGAACCTGCTAAAATGTGTTACTGTAAAAATTTGCAGTTGTAACACTGCTAGCTCTTTGCTCAAAATGATATTCACAAATTTTCCAATTTAAAAATCTGTGATCTCATAAAATACCATATTAGTTCATATTTAATGACTTTTTCCAAAGAGCTAAATAATTGAGGATACATTTTTAATAGATTTTCAGAGAGATTTCAAATTTATTTCCAGTTCCATATATGCTCATGCAACTAATTTTGTCATGGATTAGTTGCTCAACATCTCACCTCGCTTTCATTGCTAATGGAACACCATACAATGCGAGTTTACACAAACTTGGTGAAGCGAAAGAAGTATTTCTTCGAAGTTAAGTGAATTTTGCTGTCACAATAACCGCAAGCACTCACGACTGTACTAGAAATTCGTGAAGAGCAGAAAACGCTTGCTTAATTATACAAGTGGCCGCCAGTCATTGACTATATACAAGGTCTACTCAGTTGAGTTGATTAATTTTTCATCAGCTATACAGATCCTGTCACCAGAAGGAGTTCAAGTCCAGATGCTCTCAGAGACGCTGTCTATATAGCAACTCATGTGGCAAGATACCCACATTTCAATATAGCCAACCATACAAAAAACACTCTCCTTTTCCGATAGGTGCCTCATATGACTGACATGTTAACGAGTCTCTCCTAGAACTTGCATCAATCTTTCACAAGTGAAACTTTGCACTAGCTGTGGAATGACAACGTCAACTTTGAATAAAATGGACTGCGCATGGAAAAAGCGACGAGAGGTTTTATCCAGACTTCGCCATTTGTATTTCAGGTTGAGTGAGATAAGGAGGCTACAAGGATCTCGAGAAAACTAGCATGCAGCCAATACTTTTACCAATTTTCCACATGCACAACGGATTTTCCTTCAAATGCCACGTGGCTCAACAGTACGCAGAAAAATTTTTAAATCCACAGAATTGCAAAATATTTAATAACACCAGCCTGCAATCTGTTATTTACGAATCACACCAACACTTAGAAATATTCATGCACATTCTATTTAATTCTTTAATAAATTCATTAATATTTTCCAATGTTCCAAAAGTATTGCTCACATTCCGGGTAGTTTTTAAATATTTTGCCAACATATTTTTGCAATTTATGATTTTTCCATGTAATACTTACATTCTGAAGAATGACATTAAAAATGTGGAATATAATTTAACTTGGATTCTAAACTTTCAGTTTTTACGAATTGGAGTTAAAATGCATTTCATAAAATTGTCTGCCAATGAATGATCACTTTTTTAGCTGGTAAGTCATTAACTCTCACAAGTACACAAATTGAGTTTGTAGGTCTGAGATAAGTTTTTGGATTCTACTATCTGACAGAGTTGATGCAAAAATGGGTGGTAAGGATTTTTAATTAAAAAGCATCATCCCATTTGGCTTTTAGCATCGTGGCAAAAAGCTTAAGTAAATTGGGCGAAGAAATGAGAATGTCACCAAGATAAGACGTTGATTGCGGAAATATTTTAATTAATGTGACTAATGAAGGCATCACTGCCATTCAGTTTTCTGTCAAGAAAGGCTTTAACACGGTGCAGCCAGTATCCAAAAGTTATAAACAGGTTTTAATTGGAAAACTAAGCCTCGAATAAACATTAAGTGCTACTCAAAAATATGACCTGTTTAGGTCTTCATATTAATAATGAATATAAGATGACCGGTGATGAATTGGCCACGAGGCAACAGGCTAAAAAATATCTGAAAAAGTCGTCTATCCATAATCAGTTTCAAACTTTGCATTAAAGACAAAGCACATAATTCTTCTGGATTAAAATATAAGCCGCCTAATGAATAAACTAAAATAAAAATCTTTTAAAAACATATAAGCAGGGATATCATCTTGCCTCTGACCAAAAGGCCAATCACCAAAGGTCTATTGTTGTCATGCAATCTCAGGTGTTGACACAGTGACCACTGACTCGACTTTTCATCTTCCTTTGTCACTTCCTATAATCCAATCTGTGGAAATCTATCTTGGATACAATAGTCTGAGAAATACATTAAAGCTTACGCTATTTATCGATCCTGCTTGTGTGTTAAATGCTACTGCCTTACTTTATGCTCATTTGCATCTGCATTTGCCAAACACATTGATGATATTGTAAACATTGATCGTGTTGGTTTATTTTTGGAGAGATGCTAATTAGAGCTTTGAAATAATTCACCACCTGTTCATGCTTATGTACAAACACAGACCCATATTGTAGGTCACAATCAGATTAAGTCATGAAGTCACGTGGCTGCAGCAGCAATGATACAGAATTGTTATTCCAACATGTATATTAGTATTGGATAAAAACCAATCTTCAAAAATAGAAATTCATAGCCGGGAAAAATGGCATAATATATTCACATAAACTCATTCACCGCAAAATTGCATAAATCGAATTAAAACAGTACGGTAAATGCATTTACAGTATGCAGGCGTACGTCAAACATTCCTGCATGATACGTGCAAACGAAATTCCAAATAGGTCCCTAATCCTACCATTTTAAGTAATGTAATTTAGTTTAAAAGAAATTGCATCAATTAATCGCATTTATTTAGCTACTGAAAATATATGTGATTACCCTTGGAATTGCATTACGCAGAGACTATAAAAAATACACTATTAATTGATTTGAAGACCCCCATCCGAGAACACAGCTTTCATCGTAACGCCGACACAATACGTACTATAGAGACTCGGGGCGCTTCTGTAGGCAACTTTCACTGCACAGCTTATGCCATGTAAGGAAGCCCGACCGAAAAGCGGCCCTTGACTTGCTATTCGCCTTTTATGTTTTGAAGTGATTGTTTCAGCAAAAGATTATCAATTTGCAAATTAGCAAACATCCATTGGGAACAACTAATGCGGATTTAGTTAAGACTTGGTCGAAGTTTCAATGAAATAAACGATACGAGCGATATAATCTCCTGGAATATTATTTTTAGATATTGAAAACAACACTAAATTTGGAGGAAATGTTAATATTAGTGTAATTTTTTAGTTTCAATTTAATTTGTTACTAATCAGCTAATGCGAATTTTAATAATTTTACTTTATTAATTCCAATAATTTTAATAATTTTAATTTATTAATTCCAACAATTTTAATAATTTTAATTTATTAATTCCAACAATTTTAATCATTTTAATTTATTAATTCCAATAAATAACAATCAATGATCGCCCTAAAACTTGTGCATGCACAACACTGCATTTGTATGACAAAAATGGAGAAGATAGAAAATTTTATAGAAGATAAATCATGAGAAGTCACCGATTTAAATAAGTAGATCTAGGTACTGCCTATGCTATATAAAACCCTCCACTATCAAATGTTACAGTTTTTGACTGTCTGATTACAAGTTTACAATTTTGTACAGTCGGTAAATTACCAACAGTAATTAATGTTAAATAAAGATGGAGACGATTTTGAGAGACTCGTATTTCAGTATAATGTAGTAATAAGATAAGGGAAACTAGTTTGTTGCTTTAGAATGGCATGCTTAAATCGTTGTCACTTGCACTGGGAAGGGGTGTGTGATTCAAGAAATAAAAATTGCGAAGGTGGAGCGTGTTTTAATTTGATTCTTGGGCGGAAATGAAGTGCATTGAAGGGACGTTGATCAAACGCGAGCCGCCAAATCGCATTGTCTTCTTGCAGATGGAAACTCAAGATCTTGTCCTATTCGAGCGGCTCGATCAAGAAAGCCTTCAAGAATCATTACTCGTTTCGTCCACCTCCCATGAGACAATCCAAACGCCTTTAAAACTTCCCTTCGTTTTCATCCATCGTGCCAAAAGAATTGCAACGATTTCTTAGCCTCGTTTCACGGCCCCGTGGACTTGGTCCTAATAATAACCAATCTTTCAAAACGACCCTACTAAAAAACAAGTTCCCACACAAACAACATGAAGCTATTCACACTTTTAACAATTGTCTCAAGAATTAAGTGAACGACGAACTTTTTTGGTAACAAAATGAAAATGTTCGCTAAAAAATGAAAAGAACAGTTGAAAACTTATTTCATAATTTTTGTCTGTTAAAATGATCTCGTTCTATTTGTAATTTTAACTACCCACCCTTATGATCCTGAAGAAACAAATAGGGGTTGTACGGTTGAAATACAAACAATCAAATTAGGCCAATAACAATTAAAAATATTATTTACACCGCAAACCAAATATGTAAATTAAACCAGTTGACTGGCCGATGTCATATGTAATTAATTCCATTGTTCAAATGCATTCCATTAACAGATTAATGTGCAAAGTTCTATTTCCATCCAATGATATGAACAATATTTTGGGTCACTGTACATTTTGTACAAATAAATAATTAGCAAACACTGAACAGCATTGCACAGCATCCTTACAAAATCTGCTTCACGCAATATTTCAACTTAAAGGTGAACTGACAGGGTTTTGTAAGGTACCCTGATAATTGGTTTGTAAGTAGCTATTTGTGTCCCTTATA